>WIQG01000430.1:0-108068 GCA_014925785.1 Mycena galopus ATCC 62051
GTAACCAGTCTATTGTTCAGTAGCTTTTATACTGTCTTTCACTTCCGCCAGCTTACGGTCCGTTGATGGCCTAGGTTCCAGCGTTCTGGACTTCATTTCTCTTATGCCTTTGTAGAAGACCTTCTGTCTGTTGCCCTGCAGACGTATGCCGGTGAGCGCCGTTGTGGCCGGTATATTGAGGGCTATCTCACGCGTTCTGGTGTTTCTTGTTCCCAGCTTCGCAAGTCTCGCAGCTTCATTGCATAATCTCTGCGCTGTGGATCCTTGTCTCGCGATGATAAATACCGTCTTCGCCTTTCTCACTTTTATTTCTGCAGCGAGACATTTCAGTGCCTCGCCATGGCGGACTCCTACCCAACCCTCGCGTTCCCATTGCGCAAGCTTCACGTTCATGGCCCTGCCCATGTATCCGTGCATGCTGACCACGGTGAGTTCGGCTTTTTTTTTTTTTTTTTTTTTTTTTTTGAATCCATTCAATTTGCCCCTCGCCGCGTGCGGCATGTTGGGCATTCTTCTACACACAATATAAATCTACGGGACTAACGCAGAGAGGCCGAGGAGGGGGGGGAACGGTAGAGTGGCGGCGACAACATGCAACCGGGCCAACAGGTTAGGCGAGAAGGTGCGCAGACAATTAAGCAGTGAGCTCGAGACCCTAGGGAGTAAGGTAGTTGGTCAGGGCTGTAAGGTATTGGGGGTGAAGGCCTCCAGGAGGTAGGCACTGGTGAGTAAAGTATGGTGAGGGGCATGAGCACGCCAGGGGGTGGTTGGTCATCGTGCGGGGGGGATCCTTCGTTCGGCGGCAGCGGCACGCATCTCATCGCGCATCGCGTAGTATGCTTCGCGGAGACCCGGCACCCACAAGCTATCGTGGGCGAAGGGATCGGCATGTTGTGGGTGTGTCTCGGGGAAGTCAAAGTTCACGAGGAAGGCATACGTCTCATGTCGCGAGGGGCGGTGCAGGTCAGGGGGCTCTGGGAGCGTGCCATGCACTGAGTGGAAGCGTCCAGTGCGGCCAATAAAGCGGAAGAGGTGTGGCAACACTTTTAATGAGGTCCCTAAGAGCTTCTTGAGGACGCGTGCATCCGGTCCCGCGGCGCTTTGCAAGCGCTGTCGTGCTGGAGCGTGCGCGGAGCAGTGAAGTAGGTAGTGCGCCACTGATTCGTCGGCTTGTCGGCAGCACGGGCATATGGGTGAGTCGGCCTTGCGGATTCGGTGGAGGTGCTTCGCTAGTGGGACGTGGCCGGTGCGGAGTTGAAGTAGCAAGACTGCCAAGCTGCGGGGCAGGTTGTCGGCGAGTTGTAGGTAAGATCCTTTAAGCAATTTGGCGTCGTATTGCATAGTGGGCGCATAGCGCGGAGATGCTCTCCATTGTGCCTCGACCTCGCGTTTACGCTCCGCATCGAGGGACTGCTTAAAAGCAGAGCGACTGCGGGGCAGCTCGCCGCGGATGCGGCCTGGGGTGTCGGCTATCCCGTACGAGTCCCGATTCTGAGCTGCCCGTTTCGCCTCCTCGTCAGCCCGTTCGTTCCCTGCAGTGCCGACGTGCCCCGGTACCCAACGGACTGTGACCTCCGTGTTGGGATGCTCCCGCTCCAGCGCGCGCTGTAGCTCGTGCCAGACGTCCCATATCCAGTGCGATGGCGTGGATGCCAAAGACTGCGTCGCTTTGATGGCCGGCTGGCTGTCAACCCAAATACTCACCGGTCCGCTAACCCCCCGAAGGCGCAGTAGTAGTGTCATAGCCAAGCAGCCACCTACTCCCTCCCCCTCAAAAACTGTGTGATGCTCGTCGCTGCCCAGGTGCATCCGCGCAAAGTCGATTTCCCGTCCGTCCTCAAAGAGGACCGCTGAGGCTCCAATTTGGCCGTCAATCCCGGACCCGTCCGTGTAGACCTGATATCTGGAGGTGTCGTCCCTCTCTGCTTTCATCGCCTCCTTCTTTGACCTTGCAATCTTGATCTTCATTCCCGGGGTCCACGTCGCCGGATGGCGTACAGACTCAATCAACTCCATGGCGTCCGGATTGATGCCGAAATCCTTCATGAGGTCGTACAGCGGCGTTGCGTGTCGCGAGGTCGGCTGTCGTGCCTCCTCGCGCACCGCGTAGTGCAGTGGGTGCGAGGATGGTAGGCATGCAATGCGTAGGGCAGCACCGGCGCGCGCCTTGTTGATTAACTGTTCCACAGGTAAAAGGTTAGCGTAAACATCTAAAACCTCAGTAGGAGTGGAGCGCATGGCGCCTGTGATTGCTAACGCAGCTCTCCGCTGGATAGAGCGGAGTTTCTTCCACACTCCTCGCTCGCTCCTCCCCTTCAGCCGCTGAGCAGGTGACCTGTTGACGGCGGGTGGGGAGAGGAAAATGTCAGCGGCATATAACATTCTGGGGACGCAGACCCCCAGGTAGAGCCTGCGCATGTCCCGGGCGCCTATCCCTCGCGACGCTCGAGCTATCCTCGCTGTGCCGATGAGCCATGCCTCCCCCTTGGCAATTGCTGCGGCTACCTGCTGGTGCCAGCGTAGCTCACGATCAAGGTGCACACCCAGTAGTTTCACCGAATCAGCAGATTTAACAACATGCTGCCCTAGGTGCATGTCGAAACGAGGGGCGGGGACGGTCTTCTTGGGCATCATTGGGTGCTGAATACGCCCCCGTGAGAGGCCCGCTCCCTGATACTTCTCGGGGCCAAACTTCGCGTTGTGTGCCGTGCCCCAGAAGTCAGTGCCCTTTGGGCGTAGGGTCATGTCCTCGATTTTATTGTTTGCCTCTGGAATGTCAGTAGCTGTCGCCATCACCGTGTTATCATCTACGAAGACAACACCGTCCTCCTTCTTTCGACTGCGTGGTACCTGTGCTAGGCCCTTGTTATAGATCCCGTAGAGAAATCCGGACTGGGGGTCGCCCTGGTCCAGTCCTCCGACGATGTCGAAAGCTTCAGAGACAAAGTCTCCGAACACGAGTCTGCCCTTGCGGTGTGCAAAGCGTCGCCGCAGCCAATCGACGTGCTGGGCTGGTACTCCGCTCATGCGGAGATCATAGAAAAGGCGGTCAAGGTCTACGCTGGGGAACGCGCCCTTGACGTCCATGCAGAGGACTGCAGTTACCTCACCTTCACGCCACGCATCCTTGACAACTTTGATCACTTTGTGCAATGCGTCTGTCGTGGATCTGCCGGGGCGGGCGCCATACTGGTTCCCCGGGAGGATGCCCGCGAGCTCGGCTTCAGCTACCTGCTGGAGCGTCTTGGCTGCGTACCACCACCTCGCGAAGCCCTTGGTGAGGGCGATGGGGCGATGCGCACCCGTCACAGCGTAGCTGCCTTTCCCTGGCTTGCGGATCACTGGGATCCTCAGCTCCGCCCAATCATCTGGGAAGTGCTCGAGCTCATCGAGAGAGCGAAGGATGGGGCCTACAAATGGGATTAAAAGGTTAGTGCATTCCTTGATAACACAGTTGGGCATGGATCCCGGGAATGTGGCCTTGTACGGCTTCATTCTGCTTGCTGCGCGTCGCAGTAGAACATCGGAAATCGGCTTCCAGACCCACGCCGGTGGAGGGTACACGGGGTTCTGCGGAACAGATGAGACCGCCATGACCGGCGGAAAAAACTCCTCGCACAGCCACTCGCACTTCTCCTCGTCAGACTCCGCCTTCGCAATAATTCTCCGTGACGTCGGGTGACGACGCCCTAGCGTCGGGATGTGCGCAGCGCTACCGTCTGACGGGGCGGAGTTGAGAAACTTGTGGACATCCCAGACTTGGCCATCCAGCAGTTTCTCCTGCCACACCACCCAGTGGCGAGCCTTACCTTCGGAGACTACTCTGCAGTACTCCCTCTGCGCCTCCCTAGCTTGCTCATGGATTGGGTGGTCCCTCACGAACCGCTTGTCATACGCTATGCGCTCCAACTTGGCGCTCTCTTTTCGGAGCGTGCGCATTTCGGCCGAGTACCAACGTTTCATGTAGGGGGAGGGCTTGGATAGCTCGACAACTTCCCTTGTCGTCGTCGCCACTGCGTCCTCCACGTTGCGAATTGCGTCCATGACCGCGTCGACCGAGACATAGTGATCCGGCCTCTCGAGGCGCGAGAGCTCCTGATGCAGGCGCTCCCGGTAGTCCGACCAGATCGTTTTGCGGTAGAGCGGCGTGGGGTTGTGCGCAACAACGGCGTGCTCAAGTTCTATTACCTGGATTACAGGGAAATGGTCAGTCTTCGGGGGCTTACGACCGGGGTCGGTGTCGCAGCTGATGTATGCCGCCTGCAGTAGCGGCGAACAGAATACGTTGTCGGGACGGGTGTGGTTCCCCGTCCCAAACGCTCGCAACGTGGGGATGTCCCTCGGCAATACCATCACCATGGAGTGAGCTGCGAGCAGGTCCAGCAGTGGCTGCGCGAGGTCCAGGTTGTGGGTGGTGAAAAGGTGGTGGTTGCGGAGCTCGTCCCATAGCGGGTGGTGTCGGTTAAAGTCGCCCGCCCAGATGTAGCGCAGCCGGCCTAGTGGACACTGCCTCGCAGCCGGTGTTCGCAGGAACTCGCGCAGAACGTCCAGCGAACGGTTGTCGTCGCAGTTGTTGTATACATTGATTATGCGGATGGTGCCGAAGGCCTCCCCAAAGAAGTCGACCGCAGTGACGTCCGCCGAAGGGATAGGCACTGCCTGCCATGATGACTTGGGCAGGCGCGCGTTGACCATGATCATCGAGCGCGTGTCTTTGTAGTTGGCGGCGGTCTGCGTCGAGGGGTAGATGGTGCTGAAGGAGCGCGTCGCCCGCGACATACCCTTCTTGTCGAAGTACGGTTCCTGTATTAGTGCAAAATCGAAGTAGTGTGGGCTGAGTTGGTGAATGAAGTCGAGCTGTGCATCAAGTGACTTGTTGAGGTTCTGGCCCCAAATGCGGAGCTGTCGCCCCACTGGTGGATCCCTTGCCTGTTCAGGCATTGCGTTCGTCCACCGCGTCGGGGTTGGGATTGACGCTAGGCGCCGTGGTGCTTGCTAACAGTCGGTCGGTCGCGTCCTCGACCAGAACGGGTAGGGGGTCTACACCCCCCGTCCTCTCCTGCCGGTCAACGGCGTCTGCCCAGAGTTCGGGTGCGGATGTGGACGCAGCTGCGTTCGCCGCGTCCCACGCCCCCATCATGCCTCCGCGGTCCCTGAGGGCCTGTCTCTCTTTTTGCGACTCCTCCTTCCGTGCTTCCGCCGCCGAGAGCACCCTCGGTCCTGCCGGTAATACGTTCGCCCCCGCATCCCCTTGGGGTGATGACCCTCGCGCGGTCGCTGTCGCTCTCTCACTCGCGCGCATGGCGTCTTGCATCTCAGCGCTGTCTAAAAAAGCATCTGCCACGCTCCTCTGCTCCGCTTCCATGAGGGGGACGCGCGAGGGGTGCATACCGCCATGCTTCTGGTTCCCTCGCACGGCACGCGCCCCCGCCCTTTGGCCAAAGAATGCGGTGATTGGCTTCTGCCCCGCTGACCAGTTCCCCGCCTCCCCTCCAGTCCCGGTTCTCTCCCGCCAGCGGGGCCCAGGGCCCCCTGGCGTCATACTCTCCCGCTGCGCCGCCGCTACTCCGGCCGTCGGCCCCGGGCCCGCACTGCGCTTGCGCCTCTCCAACGCTACGCGCCAAGCCGGCACCCCCCGCTTCTTCATGAACGCCGCTTCGAGTTCGTCGTGGGACACCCAAGTAGAGGGATCGTTCTCAACTAGGAAGAACGGATGCGCTGCCTCCGGGTTGCGCTCCAGCGCGAACTGGAGCTTGTCCTCGAACACGGGGCACGCGCGGTCGGCCGCCCCGTGCCCCTCGTACGGCCTTCTCTCTGCTTTACAGTTCGAGCACGCGCGGAGGTAGTCCTCCACCACGCACTCCGTCGTTCGGTGCCCGTCGCCACACCTCGCGCACGTCTCATCGCCGCGGCACGTCGCCGCTATGTGCCCAACTCCGATCTTCTGGCACTTCATGCAGCGCACTGGCTCGGTCAACAACTTGTGGCCATGCACTTTGCTGCCCTCGATCCACGCCCCAAGATCGATGACTTTGTTCGCCGCAGTCGGGTCCTTGAACCCCAACACTGCGTGCGCAACTTTCTGGCCCTCGCGCCTCCTCGCGAACGGTTTGATCCACCGCGCAGAGGCTAACGCACCGCGCGGTAGGCCGTTGTCGTCTTCCACAGCCCTTATATCCGCCGCGCCCCCGGGTTCGAACGAGACCGGGACGTATTGTACCAGGACATTATAGAGTCTGTCCTTGAAAGCAGACGTACCTCCCATCGCGGCCAAAAAATCGGCCATGTTCGTCTTGACCCAGGTCGCGGCCGCCGCCGAGTTGGTGTGCAGCACCACCCCCCCATTCTTCTGTCTCTGAGCCCCGACGAAGACGGTGCCAGTCGGGGGCGCAGGCGTTCCGGTTTCTGTCATCAGTACCACGGCCATCCGCGCTTTGTTAAGGAACTCCTTTTCGGAGAGGGTGTCCGAAGACTGCCCTACTCCGGGAGCGCGTTCAATCAGGATCTGGCGCGCTCTCGCCGCTGCGTTCGCGAGAGCCGCAGCGCTTGCGGGTGGCAGGACTCGGGCCGCAGCGGCGGCATACGATGGTGCGGCCCCGACGGTGGGCCCAGGCATCGTCGGCGCGTCGTGGGGCGCAGACGGGGGTGTGAACATCGCTGGGTGCGGTGGTAGCTCTGCGTGCGCGTCCTGTACGCGTAGGACGACGTCTCTCAGGTCGTCTTCAAGGCGCGTCGCGGTGGTCGCGATATTATCCGCCTGCTCATCGACAGTGCGGGTGAGCTGGACGGCAGCCGACTTCAATGTGTCGACAATCTCGCCGTCTTCGTCCTCGGTCTGTCGCTGCGCTCGTACGGCCTCAAGCACTTCAGCGAGTCCTGCAGACAGGCCCTCGACGACGGTCTCGAATCGCTTAAAACTCAGCGACTCGGCGGCGGCGCGTATGGCGTCGGCCGCAATCGCGTTCCCCGCGGGTAGCGAAGCCGCGATACGTAGCAAAACTAGGATGGTGGTGTTGAGTGTAATCGACGTACCTGTGGCTTTTGCTTCGTCGGAGGTCATAAAGCCCTTCCCGTAAAGATCGGCTCTAAAGTCGCCGACAGCCCATGCGTCCCATTTGTTCGCGCTAGTGCTGAGAGCGAGAAGCTCAGCCCTGGTTCTGCTCAATAGTAGCCTAGTCTTCACAGCCTCTGGCGAGGATCGGAGTGCTCGGTCCGGCGTGGGTTTTGGTCCAGTCGCTGGATTCGGGCTTTTACTGCGTCGGCTCGTGGTATTCGACGGCGGTTGGGTAGCACTAGTTGACATTGGTAGGTAGAGTAGTTATCAGAAGAAGCTCAGGACCACTGCGTGCCCGATGCCCAAACTTCGAAAATTTCGAAGCCTCGATCAGGTGCACGTGGTGGTTTGTTGCCAAGAGAGATCGTGAGTTCGGCTTCGCGGTCTGCGATGCGGGCAGCTTCCAAGGTGGCAGCAATTTCTGCCACCTGCGGCGTCTGCGCCCACGTATCCGGTATACGGAAATTTATGTTCCTTGGGTGGTCTTGTCCGTACACCATCCCCGCTGCTGCTTGTGGGGTTTTACGGTGCGGCGTCAATACTGCCCCCCCTATGTACACGGTTTCGGCAGCGCGCAGGGCAGGTTCTGCGGTTCTCCTGTCGCGTCTGGGTCTCGCTCGCTCTCGGGGCTCATTGTCTCTGCGCGTCAGCATGCGGAGACCTTCGCCTAGGGATTTTATCTCTTCAGGTGGGCGGAAGGTGACCTCTCCGTCCACTGCCTGGTGTTCGTCTGCTCCTCGATGACCGCCTGCCAGCTTGGGGTTCCATTCTGGGTGCAGCAGGTCCAATTTCCTGTCCGCGCCTTCCGCGCAGGCGTGTGGGTTCTTGCAGCCCCTCGTCCTGTCCTCGTCGCACTTGTCGCAGGGGCAGGTTCCTGATTTGCTGTGCAGGGGGTCTCGGAGGCGTCTAGCCGTGTCCACTCCACCACCCACTGTCAGTATAGAGTGCCCGGCTTGCAGGCACTTGGCCCTTTTTCCGTTATTTCCTTGTTGTTTAGACTCGTCTTCGCCTGGGTGGTGCCATAGAGGCATTTTTCTTTGGAGTTCAATTGAGGGCAGGACTACTCCAAATTCGAGCCCGTAGTGGTTCAGACATCTCATCATGTCTTTGTGCTGGTTTGGGTGCGTCCTGCTGTTGATTTTGTAGCTTTGGACCAGTACTTCCGATCTGGCGGCCTCGGCCACTACGGGGTGCTTCACAACTCGCCGCTTGAGGTTGTGCCGCGCTAGGCTTGCCCAATGAGAGCGCTTGCTGGTGTCTGTTTCTACTAGGGACCCTGCTTTGACCAGTTGAAGTGCCTCGTTTCTTGCTTCTAGGTCGAGCATACCCAGCCCACCTCTTTCTCGTGGTGCCATTAGCTGTTCCCTGGATATCATGGAGGACTTGCCGTCATTCATGAATTCTCGCTGCGAGTTCAAAACATGTTTCAATACTGCCGGCGGCATTCCGTTGACCTGTGTGAGGTATTGCGTCCTCGACCCAGCGACAATTTGGTCAATATTCTTTCTCATATCCATGGTTGGATTTATGTTTGCCCAGCGTTCATAGTCCGAATCGATTTTATCCAGTATTGGTGTCCATACCGCGAAGGCGTCAATACCATTGCCCACGAAGCCCCCTAAAATTCGGACCGCTTCGCCGTCCCTAGCTATGTGGATGCTGGCCGGGATTTCATTATCTTGCGGGTCAAGCCTTCTTGTGGTGAGCAGATTTTCTCTGTAGTTCCTCGTCCCATAGGGAATGATTTCAGTTTTTGAGGCATTAAACCTTGCTCCAGACGCTAAACACCAGTTGTCTAGTATTACCTGCAGATCCTCAAAACGGTCCTGTTCATTGAGGTAGGCCGTTGTGTCATCTGCGAAGAGTTGTACTACTGCACGTTCGGCAACCCCAGGGATGGAATATCCTCGCAGTGTCGAGTTTCTTAGCATGGAGGCAAGTGGTTCTATTGCCAGGTTGAAAAGAAGGCATGAGAGGGGGTCGCCCTGCCTCACACCTCTCGTGACTCGGAAGGCTGAGCTGATCTCTCCGTTCACAATGACGTGGGTGTCCGCATATTTGTACAGCGATTTCACTGTATTAACAAACAGTTCAGGTAAGCTGTGTTTCCTCAAGACGGCCCACAGATAACTGTGTAGTGTCTTGTCATACGCTTTTTCCTGGTCCAGGGCTACGATGACGCCGTTTTGTAGGTCTTCTTCACTGTAGTCAACGACCTCCATTGCAAGATATATTGCGTCTGTGATTTTACGGCCTCTCATAAAGCCCGACTGGTCTTTGTGGATAAGGTACGGGGCCACCTCTGTTAGCTTATTTGCTAATGCTTTTGTAAAGATCTTATAGTCCGAATTCAGGACCGTGATCGGGCGATAGTTGGCGATGTCTGTTTTGTCCTTCTTTTTGAAAATTGGGCACATCCATCCCAGAGCGAACTTTGTGCCTTCTTGTGTACCATGTTCCTCAATGTCGTTGTATACCCAGGTGAGGACTTTAATTATATTGCCCCTCTTTTTCCCTGTATTGTTACCTACGTCCCTTTTTTGGGACTCATCGTACATTGTACTCAAGTGTTTCCAGAATTCGGAGACGAGGCCATTCATGCCCGACGCCTTACCAGTGGCCGCCTCACTGATGGCTTGGGACACATCCCCCTCGTTGAGCTTGCGTTCGAGATTTTCCATGTTTACACCTCGTCTGGGTGGCGGCACCTCTAACCAAACCTTGGAGACCTCCATCCGCTGTGCAAGCTTCTGCTCGTAGCTGCCGAGACCGGGACCATGGGGATCCGCGGGAACAGGTTCCGCGATATGGAGGCGGGCCCAGAGCCGGGGGGTCGAGAGGGATATGGTCCTCCACGAGCTGCATATGCGTCCAAGAAGGACAGGAGATTCAGTGCCACTCATGACGCAGTTCCGATGTGTCGGAAGGCAAGCCACGAATATTTCCTGGAGCATATCGAGTGGAAATCGTCGAATGGGAGAAATTAACGCCCTGTGTGCGTCCACATAAGCGCTGACCGTAGCTCGTTTCTTCGCCAGTTCGTCAATGGCATTCTGCAGTTCTGCGATTCGATTGTCCAGGCTTCGTAAGCGAGACAGTGGTTCAACGAGGAGTGCCTGAATTTCGAGGACCTCCTTATCGAGAGGACAGTAATTGGTACCCAATTTCGAGGCGAACGGGGATGACATGACAGTCGCAAAGAAGAAGGCAATTCCGAGAAAGGAAGGAGGTGGCTGTGCTTCTGCTGTTTTGCAACCACGACATACGCAGGAATGGAATTGCGCCGAGTTGACACCAATTATATTACCTCCGACGAGGAAATCGCGCCCATTCGACTGGATATCCTTGCGCAGTCAGAAGAGCTTGCAGATATCAATGAACGCATCCGCCAGCTGTCCGCGCAGTGAGATGACATCCAGGCGTATATCGACTTCCAGAAGGCCTTGATTTCTCATCTACGACGTCTCCCACCCGATATTTTACGAGAAATATTTCTTGCGTGCGTGCCTAGAGATCTCACTCCTCTATGATAAGCCTCGGTACCAGGCCGGCCCTCCTGTGGCGCCTAGCCCACGAGTCCTGATATATGTATGTGCGCATCAATAAACTCAGAACTGGCCTTTGATTGGCTCACCATTTATGCCAGTTCGCGTAAAAGGAACCGAGACCCAGTCCTGTCTCCCTCAATATATGACTTCTCTGTGATGAGCCTCCGTACCCAGCCTGGTAACATCCCTGGACAAAGATTTTCGAACTTGCTGGTGGAGATTGGTCTCGGATATGTTCGCCTTCAATTCAAGCATAATCACCACATTTATACATCCCTCCTCGACGTAATACACTCCGTCACTCACTCTGCTGCTTAGATCTTCGAATTCGTGCGAATCTCAACGTCCTTACTTTTGAACCAGTTCCCCTTGGAAGAAGGAATCGAGTCCAAGTATCTGTACGCCAAAAAATTGAGTCTTGACCTGAAAGCATTCATGTCACAATAATTCCTGAATTCTTAACCACGACGCCCCCATGCCAATCTTCCAGACCTGTTGAATTCTCTCGCTCTGAACTCTCAAAGCGTCAATAGGCCTCTGCGTGCATTCCAACCGTTTTATTGAAAAATTCAACCGAATTAACGGTTCAACAACGAGCCAAAATTCAGTCACTTCGACTTCCCTCCAATCAATTACTTGAAGGGAAGCCTGAAAGAGGTAAACTCACTAGTTGTGACTAACCGACCGCACCTTGAAATAAAAATAAAAAATCCACTCCACATCAAGCTTTCAAGTCCTACAGATGCAGGCGAGAATCATAATTCGCGCCTGCAAGTCCAATTTACTTTTACTTACACTCTCTTCTAGTCGTTTATGAGCTCCCCTGGTCCTTCAGATGATATAAATCGATCCCACGTATGTACTGAACCTGCGATCACAAAACTTGAAGGGTGCGTGCAAACAATATTATGTACTTCAAGTTCTGCCAATGTCGTGAGCGCCCGGTGCCAATGCCATTGCAGCCCTACAGACATCTCACATGCATACCGGAACGCCCCTTGACGTCGACGTCGCGTTGTTCAAGCGCCGGGTGCCACGGCCACCGTTGACGCGTCCGGCTAGCGAGCCGGCGTCGTTTTTTTGGGGCGGTGGTATTGCTCTGAGTGCTCCATCTTAACGCCACGGAATTGAGCTTCCGACGGAGGGAACTCGAAGCTTGAGGTGTGCGTGACGATTTCAACCACAACCGCAGCAGCTCGGCCCGCAATGTTTTTGGAAGACGAAGAAAGAAGTAGTAAGGAAGAATTACTTCGTCCTAATATTAGCTAGATCTATAGAGTGGAACGTCCGACGGAGGGTGGAGATCTCAACCGCAGCAGCCTCGGACCAGACGCCGTGAACTATGTCCAACGGAGGTGCTGGGAAGTTGGAGTAATATATTAATGAGGGATTAGTCCAAGATTTTCATGCGATGCGATGCACGGATGCCGGGCGGGTGCGAGACCGAGCGGACCGATGACCAACACATTTACACCACTCAATTGTACTCAGCGGGCTGTGGCAACGGGTTCTAGTACCACTTTATTAGGGTTACGAGTGGGTGATTACTTGATGAGCCCGAGTATTAAGTATAGTATCACTTTGGCTGATTGAAGGGACAGACAGACGGGTGGGCGCTACAGGTGGCTGTCGAATTTGCAAGGTGTAAGTAGCATGTACCCAGGTCCCACAGTCCGACTCAGAGTGACTGCTTGAGAAAAAGTGGGGTTGATCGATCGACGGAGACAGGAGCGCTCGCGCCAAGCGGATCGCTCGGCTCGGCTGCTTCGATGTCGGGAGGTTTGATTTCCGTGCCGTGTAATCTTCCTTCCTTCATTCCTTCCAGGATATCATAGCCAGGCCCCCGGGCACCGCCTTGCCAATGTCCTTGTCAAGTTGATGTGGAGGACGAGGATGAGAATAGCAACGTTCGTTGAGATGTGATAGTCGTTGGATTTTTACCGGTGATAACAAGCTAGGGACTGAGTTGCAAACGGTGCGTGAACATGGATTGGTCGCGTAGCGAACCATGTGTTTATGTGAGGCGACGACAGCAACATGGGCTGCAGTCCAGGCTGGGCTTTTGTCGCAGAGACACCAGTCAATTATTAGGCGTTGGTTGAGGAGGAAACCAGAACCTCTTAAACTCGTTGTCACACTGACTCGAGACCAAAATGGGCCGCGAGTTTGCGCCCGATATTCTGGACTGTTGCCTGCAGGCCCAGGAGGATCTGAGATAGGTTGGTAGTTGAGGACAAGTTGCAGTGAAGTTACAGTTTGTAATGCGAAGATTTGATTTTTTAATTTGTTGCAGAGTCGGGGAGTCGGGATCCTCGTTTTTTCTCCCCAATTCGGCATGGGGATCCCTCGTCGGCAATTAGGTACTTGTCAAGGAGACTTTGAATGATGCACGTCACCAGAACAGCCGCAACAGAAGTTTCCGGGGGATGGAAGGTGGAGAACAGATAGCTGAAGATAGCGAGATATCTTGATTTCGGGATGGGATTCCCATAGACACTGGCCATTGTTGGAGGAGGACCGCGAGAGATCGAGAGAGATGCGAACGCGAGCAAGGTTAGACATGTGGTGAAACACCCCATCAAGTGAGGACATATGGAAAGGAAGAGCCTGTTAGGGCGCTTGACATTTTCTCCCTCCTTCAACCCGACGCTCAGAGAGCGTCGCCACTGTCCTTTCCTATTTTCCTAGCCTTGATATCAGCGGTTGTTGCAGTACCATTGGTAGCGCATTATATTTGCATTGATCACGCTGTGCTCCGCCCAATTAGGAAATTCCAATCTCTCTCCCCCTCCGTCGTTGTACATGTCGCCTACAGTGGTCATTCGGGCGGCCGCCTCGGCGTCCTCGACCGCCGCGAGCACCACATTTCACGCTGGCCCCGAATTGAAGGTATGCACCAAAAAAAATCAAGAGATTTGGATGGTCCTATAATTATTTGTGCCATTTCAGATCGTGGGCATAGTTCTCGCCATAACCAGCGGTCTCCTCATCGGTTCCAGCTTTGTATTCAAGAAGAAGGGTCTATTACGCGCGCAGGCAGGCCACGCAGCCGGAGAAGGCGTGGCTTACCTCAAATCGGTGAGTGCGACGAGTCGCATAGGTGCGGCAGAGACTGACAGAACGGGGTTGTAGCCATTATGGTGGTTGGGCATGACAAGTGCGTTTGCACCTTGCATTTTGCGCGTATTGGAGTTGAGCTGACTGGTCGGCAGTGATGATTATGGGTGAACTTTGTAACTTTGCAGGTGAGTTGCGGCCATTGACGGGGACTCGGTCTCGTCGTTTCACGCCAAGTTACGGACTGGAACGAACGGAGGCGTACTCCGTTCATTCTTTCCACTCAACTCCGGCCATGCCAACGGAGGTCGGAATGTTGTCATTGTGGGGCGGCCGTCATCAGGCGTTTTGATTGGGGGCGCACCTCTTTGCGGAAGCGAAGAGCGGCAAACGAAAATTCTGCCACATTCGTTGAAGGCGGAGACCCTTCTTTGCGGAATCGTAGAGTGGAGATTGCTTGCACCCGGCGATAATGCAACGGCGTTGACCCGGTGGTACGACCGCGAGGGGGCAGTGAGCGGAATTCCGTGCCAAGAAAAGGGGTGTTATGGGCGGGGACGCCGTATGAGGCACACATACTGTTTACCGGCGCAGGGACGACGTCGTATCAACGACGGCCGCCGCCTATTTGCCTTCCCGGCTTCCGCCTTCACTTTACTGACCCAATTCCCAGCATATGCTTTTGTAGAGGCGATCGTTGTAACACCTCTCGGAGCCCTCTCCGTCGTGGTCTGCGCCATTCTCTCCTCCATATTTCTCAAGGAGACCCTCACATTCTTCGGATGGCTCGGCTGCACCCTCGCTATCCTGGGGTCGGTCATCATTGCGCTCAACGGGCCCAGCGAAGCCTCGGTCGGCCAAATTTTGGACTTTGAGAAGCTTTTCCTCTCTGTCGGCTTCCTCGTCTACGCCGGTATCCTCATCTCCGCTGCGCTTGGAATTATCTTCTTCGCAGCCCCGCGTTGGGGCAAGAAGAGCATGCTATGGTACATTTTCGTGTGCAGCATGATCGGAGGCATCAGTGTCAGCGTCACTACTGGTCTGGGAGCCGCTATTGTTACCACTGTCGCGGGCGATAACCAGTTCAACCACTGGTTTATCTACTTCTTGCTTGGTTTTGTGGCCATTACCCTCATCACCGAGGTGTATTATCTTAATGTCGCGCTTGCGCTCTTCAACACTGGTCCGTCTTTCTACTCCTCCTTGTTGATGAAGTACTGACTTTCTTCCCAGCTATGGGTAAGAATTTTCTCGGACATGGCTCCGTGATATGCTGACTCTCTGTTCTTTAGTTACACCCACATACTACGTCATCTGTATGTCTTTTTTCTCCGACGTTACTTGGCCGAGCTGACATACTGGCGTGTAGTCACATTCTTCTCTATTCTTACGACCATAGTGCTCTTCAAGGGCCTATCTGCGCCCGTCTCGTCCATCATTACGCTAGTTATGGGCTTCCTCGTAATTTGCGTCGGCATCACTATCCTGCAAATGTCCAAAGTCGATCCCAAAGAACTCTCCCGGCTCGATCGGAGGAGCACTATCCTCCTGCAAGCAGCACGGAGCCAGACAGAAACTATGGAAGAGAAGGTATATTCGTCCGTTTTGTTTTAGGGCTCCTCGCTCACAGCACGTTTCTTCAGAGCGTTCTCGGCGTGGAAGATCCTGGCATGGACACCCTCCGCGGAAGCTTTGGCGCCGTTGGAAGCATTATCCGTGCCCGTAGTGCACGGCGGATGTCGCAAGCCTCCATGGCAGGTCGGCCTGCAGGCGCTGCCCCACCCTTCGACCGTAACCGTGCGAATTCGACAAATCCCCGGCTCGGACAGAACAACATGCAGCGGCACCAACTGTACGATGCGCCTATGCCGGATCAGGAGACGCGGAGCAATCGGAGCGACAGCACCGCGGGCGTTGCGGGTGCCGGGGTCGCGAAGCGCATGACAATCAAGTTCGACTCGCAGGACGTCGTCCATCAGTACCACCCGACGGGCCCAGGGACACCGCGACGCGACGATGCCGCGTTACACCACCACCGCCCCACGCTCAACTCCCCAGGCTTGCCGTCGCCACAGTTGCTACCGGCAGAAGAAGGTTACCCGCCACGCACACGCGCGGAGTCGGAGCCGCAGGGCGGCTTTCCCCACGTGAACACACGGAGCGACAGCCGCGACCAGCTGCTCGGGGACCTCGACGACGCGCCGCCGATACCGTTTACTGCGACCGCCGCGAGCATGCGGCAGCAGACGCTTTCGCTGCCCGACACGTTTAGTAGTAATGAGCCGCGGAGCGCGCCGCCGACGCTGGTGCCGGGGCGGTTCCCTGGGGGCCCCCAGGGCCCGCGGCGGATAGACTCGCGGGACATTTTCGGGGAGCCGGAGCAGGCGCCGGCGCAGGTAAGGGGCAGCCCGCAGAGCGGAACGCTGCTGAGTTTCCCCAGCGTGACTGATTCCGCCCGCTCTGCAAACTGGGAGGACGGCGCGCCGGCGGTACCGGAGGTGGATGAGGGGAAGAGCTCGCATGGGCGGGGGCGGTCGGCGCGGCGGTATCCGAAGACGGGAGGCGACGAGGACCGGGACGAGAGCGTCAGTCTGTGGCAGAGGGGAGACGGGCGGGAGAGTCCGACGTCGGGGACGGGCTCGAGCGACTCGGCGTCGGCCATGGGCGGGATTAGATTGGTGCAGCCGCGGTTCTGATGAGGGTATGGATTGCATTGCATTTCTGGTGCATATACATGGGACTCCTACACATTTTTATCTTACGTCTTCTATACCAGACCCCTTTCACCCGTTTCACCTGTTTATCCCTCCCCCCTTTCGGCCTTGCTCCCAAGTTACACATACATTATTTGAGAACAAAGTGTATTCATCCAGTAATTTGGTGTACATTATCTTTCCTCGGGTCAGGATAAATATTTCCCGTACAACACCTTTTGCAGACATTGCGGATGAGGAATCAAGCTTAATCAAGGGATTATTCTATTCAGAAACCCCGATTCTAAGGGAAACCCCGTCTTTTCGGGCAGCCCCTCGCAAAATCTATTGAGAAACCCCAATGTTGCCGGACACTCGGATCAACGTTCATAATCATTTGTGATGCGGCATATGCCGGGCAAGCTCGCTAGTACTTATTTGCTGCTTGATGCAACGCTATGGGACGCTTGATAGATCTATTTGAGAGTCTGATTCAAAATTCCAGATGCTCATATCTGTCGGAAGTTGGTGTTTCTTGTCTGTCTGCCTTGAATGGTCCCAAAGGTCATTTTTTTTACTTGGCTTCATCGCACTTCGGGTACAGAGGTACAGCTCGAAAACGGGGTGCATGGTATCCCATTGCCACAATATTGCAGAACTGAATCACATTAGGTCGGAAGAGCATATAAAAACTTGTGATAGCAGGCCTGAGGGAAACAGCCGTGCGAAGTCCCTTTTGCAATGCCAGTGGATGATAGTGGGTCGGATTTGATGTGTTGTGAATGCTACTTCTCAGGTTTGAAATTTTGAGTGGCTCCAACCCTCAAATAGTACGAAAATTTGCGCCTTATACACAAAATGATAGGATTGAAGAGCGGCTTATAAGAAGTCATGTGATCGTGTTGCATCGACGGCATCGGCAGTCTTTTCGGAGTCCGAAAAGAATTCGGCCAGCCACTGATGAGAAACCCTCGAGAATCCGGGTTTCCAAATAACATTATTTTCCAGAGAGGGGTTTCCAAGGGGCTTCTCTTGGAATCGGGGTTCCTCAATAGAATAATCCTTAATCAAGGCCCTTCGGTCGTTGGGTTTCGTCTGGATTTCTTCTGGCCTCGAAACAAGCAGACGTCACGTCATGTCATGTCCTCTCCGACCAAGCACTCTTGCGGTTCATAGTAGCACGCATGCGAATGACCATTCAGCCACCCACGCTTTGCCGCCTCAAGATGAACCTCGGCCGGGAGATGTAATTCGATATCCGCCTCGACATCCAGCTGTTCCTGGACGCCGGCCTCGAACTGGAAACCGAGTATCTCAGTACTCAAGTGGGCATTTCTCCTTGGCGGGCTACATCGAATCATTTTTGGGATTCCGAGTCAGGAGGGATAAGTCGCACCAGCACCCAGTCCACGTCAGGTTGACGGGATGGCGGGCGGTCGCAGGCAGGTTGACGTCAATACTGGTGTTACCTATCTTCGCGGCTGCGAGTACCCCAAGTATCACAGCGTTTCTGCTTATACCGAGGCACGCAATAAATAAATATCTCTCCCCAGCGGCTGTAGTAGTGAAACAAGTACTCTATGCGTGTTCATTCAATGTTGACGTGGGTGAGCACCCCCGAACGCGAAACATAACCAGCTCAATAAATTTGCCTTGTGCATCGAAAGGAATAATTCGTTGAGACGACGCAATTTCATTGGGTTGTATGCTGGCCGGACGCGGTCGAGGAGAAAGCGTGGGAGCACAGCCACCCACCTTCCTTTCTCAGTGGAGCACTTTAGTATCTCGGCCGATTGCGATGTCCTCCCCGTTTGCCTCGAAACTGGGCACCAACTACTGTCCTCTCGAAAAAGAGGTCCTCGAAATTCAGGCTCTCCTCGTCGATCCATTGTCCCGTTTACAAACCCTCGACAATCGAATCGCCGAATTGCAGAAAGCCATTGACGAACTGGCCGAGGACCGAGCCACGGTGCAGGCTTATGTAGACGCACACAAGGCTTTAATCTCCCCGATCCGACGATTACCACTGGACATGCTCCAGGAAATATTCGTGGCTTGCCTCCCGACGGATCGGAACTGCGTTATGAGTGCCTGCGAAGCCCCCGTCCTTCTTGGACGCATATGTAGCTCGTGGAGGAACATATCCTTATCGACTCCTCGGATCTGGGCCCGCCTCCATATCGTAGAGCCTCAACGTCCCAAATGGGCACTTTCGCTCCACGGCGTCCGCGAGCAGAAGCAGGCGCAACGGCTAGAGATCACCAAGGCTTGGTTGGAGCGCTCTGGCCAGTGCCCATTGTCTATATCACTGTTGGGCATTAATCCACCTTTCCCTCCTCAACCCGGGTACTCCGGCACATCCATAATTATTCTGCAGACTCTTATTCCCTTCGCATCTCGCTGGAAGAATATTTCTTTGACGGCAGCTTATTCAGAGCTGGAGAGTCTCTCCATCATCGCGGAAACTGATGTCCCCATGCTCACGAAATTGGATATACATGAACTCCGCGGCGATTCGCTGGAGCCACCTCGCACTCAGTGGGATTCTTTTGGACTCCTTCGTGGTCCCAATATTTCAAGCTTGGGGTTCCTTGGAGCCGCAAACAGCAATATCAATACCCTGCCACTTCGATGGGACCGACTGATATTTCTTTCCATTACAAGTCGATGGGATCTCGCCATGACGAGTGATGCTGCCGTGCATATTTTATCCTCGTGTCCCTGCCTTCAAACCTGCCGGCTGGCAGTGAATGACGATGCCCCATCCGTGGCAGAGGACCGTCGAGGGGCTATTCTGGAATTTCCATCCCTGGATTCACTCGACATTTTCAGCGTCAACAGTCCGGTTAACAGAATGGGTGGCGTGTTCAGTCGCATCTCGTTACCCGAGTTGCGCCACCTCACCCTACGAGGTTTTGCGGTGGACGAATTCAGGGGGAATTTGACTTATTTTCCTTTCCTCACCATCTCACCACGTTTGGAAAATCTCGTGACCGATACAAACCTCTTCGACGAGTCGTCTCTCGCGGATCTTCTCCGCACATTACCGCCGACGCTCCAACAGTTTCAACTCATCTGCCGCGACTCGTTGAAACATGTCATCGACGACGATGCGCTTGCGGCTCTCACCCCATCGGCCGATCGTCCATTCAACTGCCCAATTCTGCAGGAGCTTCGGATCACTGACGGTTGCACCCTGTCGGATGAGGCACTCCTGCGCTTTATAACAGCTAGACTGGCCTTTCAGCCGGCCACCCTCCGCTGTGTTGAGATCCATTTCGCCCGGGAGATGCAACCCGATATTCGACCCGATATCCAGCCGTTTCTGGATGCCGGCCTTCAATTGAAGACCAGGTACCATAATGCGCCTACACTTAGGCTTTCCCCTTGGCAGGGCCTGGCGGATAATTACTTGTAAACGTATAGCGGCTCGCCTAATGTTGAACCACCGTCTTCGGATTGAATATTTAACGACCAGTAGTTTTAGGCTCTGCAACTCTGACATTTGACTGTCCAGGTCATCTTGCGCGGAAAAGTCAATTGAGGCCCCACGAAACACTTTACTCATGTTGCTTTAGGAACACCGCG
The DNA here is from genome assembly GCA_014925785.1 of Mycena galopus ATCC 62051. Classification (NCBI taxonomy): domain Eukaryota; kingdom Fungi; phylum Basidiomycota; class Agaricomycetes; order Agaricales; family Mycenaceae; genus Mycena; species Mycena galopus. The sequence continues at coordinate 19,941 of WIQG01000430.1, forward strand.
GTTATACGTCCTCTTCCAGCGCGCCGCATATGCATTATTGGGAAATTCAATGGGTTAATGAGACCAAGACCTGTTCCCGACGCCGGTCGCAGCACACCTGAGGTCAAAGGCCTCGTCGTAATATGTGCATATTTTTTGTCGATGAGCACTGACTCCGGGTACCTCAAGCTTGACTTTTGCTGTATTCACGGAGGCCGTTTTCAGTTTTCAGCAGTGGGAAAACTGTAACATTCCAATAAGTGGGGGCACAGCCACGGCGTGCCCTCGCTGTCCCATTTTCTTGCCATTTTCACCCTACTGCGATATCCTCTCTGTTGCCAAGGACAAAATTCCAAGCTCTCCTTCAAGTTGTCCAACATTGGCCCGGCTGATGCGCCCAGAATCACGTACTTCGACAAGAATTTCACAAAAATCACTGCGGCCTGTAACTATTCAACCTCAGGCCGTGGTCACTACCACCTGTTCCACCTAGACTCTCACTTTGGTAAGATGCATCTTCGTGGCGAGTGGGAGTCAGATCAGACTGCGGAGTCTCCGCATCCCCGATCCTGATTTACCCAAGGGAGGCCGTCATGTACGATTGGGTCCAGCTCTTCTCTTTACTTGGAGCCACTGGGATTTTTCTCCACCATCCTGTTCCTTGGTGATCAATGACGATTCGGTCGAGGCGCCTAGAAGGACCTCAGGTTATTTTGGAACTTGCGGCATTTCGAGGAGCGACATTCCGCCGCGTCCCCGGGAAACCACTGTGCCCCACCGATCGGACTGCATCGTAATGCTGCTGACGGCTCAGTGAGGTACAAGAACACGTTCTATCCCTTTCTTACCCCTCTATCACCCGCCCGCGATGGTTGAAGGAGACATAGAGACCGACTTCCAGGCGGCCATCGATACCGGTACGATTAACGGCGCCATCATTTGCGCCACCGACGCGCAAGGCTGGTTTGTCTACAATAAGACGCTGGGCAAACGCACCCTACTGTCCGGTGAACAGCGACCTCACCGGCTCGACGACATGCTGTTCCTCGCCTCGGCCACCAAGCTACTCGCCACCATCGCTGCACTGCAGTGCGTCGAGGACGGGCTACTGTCATTGACGGGCGACCTGTCCTCCGTCGCGCCTGAGCTCGCCGCCAAGCAGGTTATGACCGGATTCTCCGAGGACGGCGAGTCGCCGTTGCTTGAACCGCAGGCCCGCCCCATCACGCTCGAGATGTTGCTCACACACAGTTCGGGTGTGAAGTACCACTTCTTGGACCCACTCATCGCCCGCTGGCGCGAAAAGTTCGCTCTACGGCCTGAAGACCCCGACGAAGATGGCAAGATGCTAGTCGAGGAGCTGTACAGCTACCCGCTCGGCTTCCAGCCCGGCGCCGGCTGGATGTATGGCCCGGGACTCGACTGGGCAGGCCGTATAGTGGAGCGCGTGACGGGAAAGACGCTCGGCGAGCGCATGCACGAGCGCATCTTTGGCCCGCTCGGCATCGCTGATGCCCAATTCTACCCAGTGACGCGCGAAGACCTGCGCGCGCGCCTCGTCGATTTGAATCCCAACGACCCAGACGCCCTCGGCCGCGCCGTGGTAGGCGGCAGTGGCGACATGAACAAGCGCACCAAAGGCGACTTCGGCGGCCACGGGTTGTTCATGACGGCCCCGGACTATCTCAAGGTGCTGCGCTCGCTGCTGGCCAATGACGGCAAGATCCTCAAACCGGCGACGGTCGACGACATGTTCGAGCACCACCTCAGCCCCGAAGCCACCCTGGACTACCAGGCAGCGCTGACCGGCCCCGCGGGCGTCTTCTTCCGCGTCGGCACTGCACCCGACTCGAAGGCGGGCCATGGGCTGGGCGGCCTACTTACCCTACAGGATGTCGATGGCTGGTACGGCGAGCACACTCTTACCTGGGGCGGCGGCCTGACCTTCGCATGGTTCATCGATCGCAAGAATGACCTGTGTGGTGTCGGTGCCGTCCAGGCCTCACTGCCGACCGATGGCACGGCTGTCGACGCGCTCAAGCAGATATTCCGCCACGATATCTACCGTAAACGCGCCGCGTGGAGGAAGGAGGAGGCGTCGTGATGAAACGGAGGATAAAAAAAGTCCAATGAAGAGGGATGTTTCACACAATGTGAATATTCATGAAGGGATTGTCCCGGTCAGAAGTTGGAGGAAATTGCTGATACTTGGAAATAATGGAGGTGAATGACGCGAAAAGGCGCGATAACGATTAGTAGGTCGTAACAAGGAAGCAGCAATTGACGTCGGTGTTGAATGCGTGCAATGATTTCCTCCTAACAACAGGGCAAGATCGAAGTTGCATGCATTCCGGTGATTATTATGGTTAGTTACTGGATAACAGAGACTTGTTTGGCCACAACCAGCTGTTCACTTGCTAAACAACCCTAATAAAAGGTCACAGCCAGCCGCTGGTTCTTGGACGCGATATCAGGCGTGCCTGTCCCGCCCGTGATGTATGCCTTTTTCTGGCCCACCGCCTTGTTCAGGTACTCGATCGCCGCGTGATTCGGCCCACCCATCCAGTTCCCCATCGTGCTCGCGATGCACTCGACCCCGTCCTGCCTCTTCTGCTTGGCCGCCGCGGGGGCCTTCTCGACAATGTCCCGCTCAGTGAACCCTCCCTCCACCTTGCTTCCATCCGTCGACGCGATCGTCGCCGCTCCGTCACACCCCTGTTCCAGACTAATATCCCCGTGGGCCCCGTGGTCGTTGTCGGCGCTCAGTTGGAACTCGGCCCACGTGGCGGGCTGGAAGGTCCCGCGCTGCACGCGACCCTTGAAGCTCGCGGGCAGCGAAACAAAGTGCGTCTCGCCCGGCTTGAGAGACACCGACGTCGACGGCTTGTCAAAATTGGCCCCCGCCGTGCCGTTACCGTTCCAGAAGTTGGGGTAGAAGAAGTACTTATCCTCCTTCTGGCCCTTGTTCGACAGCACGATACCGGGACCGGAGGGAGCCTCAGTCGAGGCGGCCACGGCCTTGACGTGCGGTACGGCGGTGCCCTGGATGCGATGCGCGAGTTGCGGCGCGTGGTCGTCGGGCGTAGCGTCGCCGTCGCTATACGTCAGGATCAGGTCCTTGTTCCCGTGCGCGGCCGACGACTGAGCGTTATCGCCCGCGTCTCCCTTGCTGTTCCCCCACGCCCCGATGCCGATGTAGACTTTGTTCTCGGCGAACGTCCGCACGAACGCCTCCAGCGCCTTGTTGCTCTTGGGCGCGTCGATGCGCACGGGGACGCCGCGCTTATCGAGGTGCACCACGCCCTTGAGTTCTTCTTTCTTCTTGGCGTCGGCCTTCTCCCACGCCTCCCGCAGGTTCTGCATGAAAGTCGGGTCGCCCTTGCGCGTGGACGCGTCGCCGATTTGTTGGATGGTCATATTGCCTCCAGCCCCGACGATGACGCTGATGTCGAATGTGTCATTGCCCCCCCATCCGTCCTTGGTGATTTCGGCCTGCTCGCCTTCGTGTCCGTCGTGGAGGGCGATAATAGCCCCCGAAGCCTTGTCGGGCGCCTCGATCGTGGTCGTTTGACCGGCCTTGACGATGAGGTTCTTGTTGTCGTGGTAGCCGTGCACCTCAAACTCTTGGTCGTGCTGGGATTTGTTGTGGACGTGGATGTAGTGCATTTTTTTGGGCGGATGTATAGAGTAACCTGGGTAAGTGCCCGACATTTATATGCCTCCGTCGACATCCCACCTGACATCGTATATCCCACCGTCCACATCGGCTTTTTATATCCCTCCGTCGACATCGGGGCCGCCCACACGGCATTTTTATAATCCTTCCTTTTACTTTCCCGGAACGAGTTGCGGATCCCGAAATTATCGGACTTGGGGGATCTTTTGGGGCCCCAAACGTCCGCATTCCCAAGTATCGGACATAAGGCAGGTATTTTAGACAAAATCCGTGCGCATTCAAATATATGCCTTATTGCCTGTTCTTCACTTGTTTTAAAAAAAATTCAGCGTCTTGACAGCTGTTTGCATATTTGGAGGCTCAGGCCGCCTGCCCCAGCAGCATGGAGCCAATGCTAGCATCGATGGTGGAGCTGCGTCATCGATGACTGTGCTGGAGGCACGAAGTGGTGTCGGCCACCCGGCATATTAGCATATCCACTACGAAGTATTTCTATTTCTTGTGTGTCAAAAAAAAAAAGCCAGAGTGGCCTCGAAATATGCAAATAGCTGGAATGGAGCAGAAAAGGTGCCCGAAACCAAACTCCTCGTCTGCTAGTTTACTGTTGCGTTTCGACCGGATGTTCATGGGGTGTCAAGGAGGGTCTTGGGGTCCTGGCATGTTGTTCCGCCGAATTTCGTTCATGTCGCGAGGATCTCATTGCTGGTGGATCAGAGCCCTTACCGTAAACGCGCCGCATGGAGGAGTGAGGAAGCGTCGTGATGAAACGGAGGATAAAACAAGTTGGATGAAGAAGCCTGTTTTACACAATGTGAATCTTCATAAAGGGATTGTCTCAGACGAGGCGGAAGACGCGAAAAGGCGCGACAACGATAGGGACAGAGTATAGCAGGTCATCGCAAGGAAGCAGCAGTTGACGTCGGTGTTGAATGTGTGCAATGATTTCCTCCCAGCAACGGGGGCAAGATCGAAGTTGTGTGCATTCTGGTCATTATTAAGAGTCCCAGTCGAATACACTCTTGAAGCTTCATCGGAGGGGATATAATTGGTGTCGAGTCGGCACGATTCGATTTCAGATGTGGTGGTCAAGTAGAAGCACAGCCAAGTCAAATGCACGCAATTTTCTCGTCGGAGGTAAATATAATTGGTGTCAACTTGGCGCGATTCCATTCCTGGGTACGTCATGGTTAAGCAAAACAGCAGAAGCACAGGTACCTCCTTCCTTTCTCGGAATTGCCTTCTTCTGTGCGACTGTCATGTCATCCCCGTTCGCCTCGAAATTGGGTACCAATTACTGTCCTCTCGATAAGGAGATCCTCGAAATTCAGGCACTCCTCGTCGAACCATTGTCCCGTTTACAAAGCCTGGACAATCGAATCGCAGAACTGCAGAATGCCATTGACGAACTGGCGAAGAAACGAGCTACCGTCAGCGCTTATGTGGACGCACACAGGGCGTTAATTTCTCCCATTCGACGATTTCCACTCGATATGCTCCAGGAAATATTCGTGGCTTGCCTTCCGACACATCGGAACTGCGTCATGAGTGCCACCGAATCTCCTGTCCTTCTTGGACGCATATGCAGCTCGTGGAGGACCATATCCCTCTCGACCCCCCGGCTCTGGGCCCGCCTCCATATCGCGGAACCTGTTCCCGCGGATCCCCGGGCCCGTCATCACGGTCTCGGCAGCTACGAGCAGAAGCTTGCACAGCGGATGGAGGTCGCCAAGGCTTGGTTAGAGCGATCTGGCCAATGCGCTTTATCCATCTCGCTGGCAGGCCACGACTCGACTATGTTCATCGGGCACTCCAGCACGAGCGCGATGATACAAACTCTTATTCCACTCGCATCGCGTTGGCAGCATATTTCCATAACGGCGACTTCGACAGACTTGCAGGGTCTCTGCATCATTACCCATAATGATGTACCTATGCTCAAGACGCTCGAGATGAATGAAATTTCCGGGTCATGGCATATTCCTCAATGGGGCTCCTTCGGACTGATTCGTGGACCCAATATTTCAAGTTTTGCGTACCGAGGAGCCAGTGACGACCCCAATGACCTTCGATTGCGGTGGGACAACCTCACATCCATTTCTGTTCTGGGTCAAGGCGTTCGCGACATGCCGACAACTGACAAAGCAATTAAGCTTTTGTCCAGGTGTTCCCGCCTTGAAACCTGTCGGTTGTTCGTGAATACCGCGTCTAATGTTGAGGAACCCAGCCGGCTCATGCTGGAGCTGCCATGTCTGCAATTACTCGAGATCCACAGCTTCTGGTTTGGGCTCACCAGAATGGGAGGGTTCCTCAGCCGCCTTTCGTTACCCAAGCTCCGGCACCTGGTGGTGCGTGCTTTTTCGGCAAGCAGCACGATTTTGAATGGAGTTCGGTATTTCCCTGTCCTGCCACATCTGCAAAGTCTCGAGGTCGATAGCCGATTGTTCACAAAACAGTCTCTCTTGGATCTTCTAGACACATTGCCCCCTGCACTCCAGCGGCTTCATATTTTCGGTCATTTCTTGGCTATCATCGATGACGATGTGCTCGGAGCCCTCACTCCATCCACGGATCGTCGGGTTTAATTATCTGCCCGATGCTGCAAGAGCTACACATGATGTCATGTCCTACTCTCTCCGACCAAGCACTCTTGCGCTTCATAGTGGCACGCATGCGCATGATCATTCAGCCACCCATGCTTCGGCGCCTCAACATGAGTTTCAGTCGGGAGATGCAGTTTGATATCCGTCCCGACATCCAGTTGTTCCTGGACGCCGGTCTCGAACTCGAAACCCACTATCTTACTCTAGTGGACAGTTCTCCTTGGCGGAATGTGACGGATTACTCCCAGAACTCGTCTTCTACCTCGCATTAACGAACTGATCTTCGTGAGTGGTCACATATTGTGGTGATCTTGATTAAAAGCTGAACGGAGTCCCAACTGGTGCTTAGATTTGGCTGAGCCGTAGAACGGTAATCAGAGCCCTTCGCGCCATGGACATCCGAGACCGATCCGGGAAAGTGGACGTGAGGCCTTCACAATAAACAGGTAGTTACGAGCGTTTATTCAAGTCGTTTTAGGACAGTTTCAGTTTCTTTCTAATGCAGTGGCCTTCGAGACCGCATGTGTGTAGTACAGCGGTGACTGGCACCACTAGGTGGCGACTCGCACCACCGACTCGTCGTGTAGAGTAGGATGAAGTTTGATGGATGAAATATGTGGGGCGGTGGCAGAAGACTACGACGGTGAACGCGATATTACCCGCGCCGCACGCCTTCACGGGGAGATCGTCCTCGCAGCCCGTCGTGTCCTGGAGAGTATTCTCAGCACCAACGGCGAGGAAGAATGATAAGCGTATCGTGAAATCCGCTGACTCAAGCCGATGGGATACGTCCTCGCTCTACTTACATGAATAAATTCATGATTAGTCCTGGACCTAGAGGCAAAGCAGGAGGAAAACGCCCGCTAAAATTCGCGCTGGTACAGGTCACGGTGTCGCAGCCCTCAGCACCGAGGGATATGCTCTACGTGAAGTTGCTGATTTCGCACGAGTTGGGGGTATAGAAGCTGTCTGCATCTGGGCAGAAAAATAAGCACATTATTTAGATATTGAGGTCCAGTGCTGAGGCTCATCATAGAGAGATATGTAGGCCACGAGAGAGATACAATTGGATCTCGCTATCCGGCATGACGTCTGGCACCTCTCCAACGAAGTGGTTGATTCGAGCTTGGAAGGGGAAGGTGTATCAAAATCACCGGTGGCATGCACCAAGTCACTGAGTGTATTTGCTGGCTGGTGGCGCCTGTAGAATTCAAGAATATCCATGAAACGGTTACGCACTCACGGCAAGCAGTTCGCCGCTCCTGAGATCGAAGGGGAGGCTGCTCTTGGGACTGCACGCAGGAAATAATTGTCGTAAAATATCGGGTGGGAGACGTCGTGGATGAGAAATCAACCCTTGTGTCAGTCAATATCCCGTTTACTTATACTTACGCCTGGATTTCAGCTGGCGGATACGTTCATTAATACCTACAAGTGCTTCTCACCGCGCAATGATATCCAGTCAAATGCACGCGATTTCCTCGTCAGAGGGAATATAATCGGTGACAACTCGTCGCGATTCCATTCCTGCGTATGTCATGGTTTGGGAAGAAGAGAAGCACAGCCACAGACTCCTTCCTTTCTCGGAGGTGCCTTCTAAGTATGTTTGCAACTGCCATGACCTCCCCATTCGCCTCGAAACTAGGCACTAACTATTGTCCTCTCGATAAGGAGGTCCTCGAAATTCAGGCTCTCCTCGGCGATCCATTATCCCGGTTACAAAGCCTGGACAATCGAATCGCTGAATTGCAGAAAGCTATCATTGACGAGCTGGCCGAGGAACGAGCCATGGTGCGGGCTTATGTGGACGCACACAAGGTTTTAATCTCCCCCGACGATTGCCACTGGACATGCTCCAGGAAATATTCGTGGCTTGCCTCCCGACGCATCGGAACTGCGCTATGAGTGCCCGCGAAGCTTCTTGGACGCATATGTAGCTCGTGGAGGAGCATATCTCCATCGACTCCCCGGCTTTGGGCCCGCCTCCATATTTCGGAGCCGCCTCAGGCGCATCCCTATTCTCTCGCCGAGCAGAAGCTTGCGCAGCGGATAGAAATCACCAAGGCTTGGTTAGAGCGGTCTGGCCAGTGCTCTTTGTCCATATCATTGTCTGGAACTAGCATCTTTTCTCCTCCATGCTCCCCTCCGGCCGAGCCTCACTCCACAGAGTCTTATTCTATTCGCTTCCCGCCGCTGGCAGGATATTGCCTTGACGGCGCCCTTGTCTGAAGGGTCTCGCCAAAGTCACCGAGGAGCATGTACCTAGGCTCCAGGTGCTGGCTATCAGTGAAATTCCTGTGCCGCAGCAGCTGCATGACCCTATTGTTCAGTGGGGCTCTTTTGGACTCCTTCGTGGTCGCAATCTTTCCAGTTTCACGTTCTTCGGAACCAATACATTCTCCAGATCCAATATCGACCCTCAAGGCTTCCCGTTGCGATGGGACGAGTTGGTGACGCTCTGCATCACAGTTTACCAACGGGCCACCCGCTTTGGTGACCAGTGATATGGCCTTCGCCATCTTATCCAGATGTCCCCACCTTCAAATCTGTCGGTTGCAGGTGAACGACGAGTCCGCAGTCGATTTACCTCGTGGAACCATACTCGAGCTCCCATGTCTCCGTTCACTCCACATTATCAGCGCCAACATTCTCGTTAACAGAGAGGGAGGGTTGTTCAGCCGCATCTCGCTACCCGAGTTGCGGCATCTTGACCTGAAGCTCTACCCGCGCGGCTTGAGGCGAACACCGATATTCAGCCCCATTTCCCTCTCCTCACCATCTGTCCACGCCTTGAAAGGGTTGAGTTCGATTTCTACAGCTTCGACAAATAGTTTCTCATGGATACCATTCGCACATTACCGCATCCCATGCGACAGTTTAAACTGGTCTGTATGGGCCCCCAGGATGTTATGGAGCCAAGTCTCATTGACGACGATGTACTCACGGCTCTCACCCCATCCACGGATCGTCCATTTAGCTGCCCCAGCCTCCGAGAGTTTCACCTCGTGGGATGTTTTTCCATCTCGGACCAAGCACTGAATTTCCCCCGGGAGATGCGGCTGGATATCCGCCCCGGTATCCAACCATTCCTGGATGCTGGCCTCGAACTCGACGCGATGTATTTTTAATACGCCTGCAACGGAGGCGTCTCCTTCGGGTACGGCCGATTATTACCAGACCTCTTCCACATAAAATATGCCAGTTAGTACTAGTAGTAGGAACCTGTCAATGTGTTTTCCAGCTAATCCAGGTTTTGGCCCTTGTGGTTATACCTCTCAATGGTAACTGGAGGATCCCGAGTCCGCGACACTTGAGCGTTGGCATTTCGGTCAATAGAACGGCGCATTTTTGCTTCCCGCACAGTTTTTTGAGCGGCTTTTCCTCACCTTCAACTGCTCTTCAATGTGTCTCTTTCTTTGATAGTTTTCACACACTACGTCCCTCCCACACTTGTACCTTTCTTGCCAATGCAAGAACGAATCTCCCGTCCATTTGCTGCGGGGTTCACATCGTTGACAGGTATTGCGCCCACTGGCGTGATGACCATTCTCCGTCTTGTTCCGCCGAATTTCGTTCCTGTAGCGAGGATCTCTCATTGCTGGTGGATCAGAGCCCTTCCTGTTGACTCGAAGTACGTAGGAATACTTACATCATGATCCCGAACGGAACCGCCTTCTGTCATGAATGATTGAACGAATCGACTGTTGCTCAAAGCTATGCTATCCCAAAAAATGCTTGAGGCGCGCATGAAACCTTTCGGTTTCCCCCTCTTTTCCCCTCCTTTCCTTCCACCATGGGATTATTTATTATCATTATTTATCGTTCCTAGCTTGGGTGTAACGTAATAGATGCTGTGTCGCGTCACTGTGACTCTCGAAGCAGTCCCGATCCACGTGCCGCTTTGTCCCTCTCCAAATCCTGCCTTCTTCCTTCACGTCCTCAGTTAGAGCCAACCTGGTAAGCTTGTGTCTCTGCTACCCCTACAATTTTCCGACTGACTGGTTAGATTCCGGCGGATTTCCATTGCTCGTGTGCGTGAATTCATTTACGCCCGCGTAGCAGAGGCGCTTATAGTTCCGTCTTGCAGAACGAACGAAGGACCAGTGATCTCATTGCGTTGGTCCCCTGTAACACGCAGGTGAGCACCGTGTGTCGCCCATAATGGCTTGTTTTAATGGATATGGGGCTATTTGAAGTGAACAGATTTACCCGTTTACCGCCAGATCGCCACTTGTGAATTTCTTTCGCCTTATAAATCGGTTTCTGGTCTGATAGGCGCGATTCGTTGGTGTAGATTCTCCCCGGGCTCGTAACTGCGCACAGTTTGACCCCTCGATTTGTGATTACACATCTCTGTGAGGCGACTTTAACAGCTTTCCACCGCACGCGTCCGACCCAGATCCATCCAGCTCGCGAATAAGGCATCTGTTTGAGACTCTTACCTGTGAGTAGCTGTGCAGTCCGCATTTTGTTTGTGGGGATTAACGCGACCGGTACTTAGAACAAACCGCATCATGTCTTCCGACTACGAATACTCGGACGAAGAGGCCGATAATGTTTTCGACGATGATGACATGGAGATGCAGGATGAAGGTGGGCTCCCTTCTCGCTACTGCTGAATTTTCCTCTAACAGCGTCGGCCAGACTCCGACGGCGATGACGGCATGGACCTGGACGCCGACTTCAAGGTCCCAGCCAAGACGACCCGGAAAGCGTACGAGCTCGAATGCGACTCTTTATCGCAATCCGACGTGGAGAAGCTCATGGAGCAAGATATAGAGCACATCCGCGGAATTTTCGGTGTCGATGCGAGCACCGCCGGGCTTCTGCTCCGCCACATGTCGTGGAATAAAGAGCGCTTGATAGAGAAGTACATGGATAACGCCAACAAGATGCTAGTTGCTGCGGGTGTCACCGTCCCGGAGCCGGAGCCTCAGCGCCCCAGCCGCCGGCCACCTTCACGGAAACCCAAATCATCGTCCAAGGACACGTTTGTATGTCCCATCTGCTTCGACGACGCTCCAGACCTCACATCGCTTGCGCTTGACTGCGGCCACGCTGCTTGCACGGGTTGTTGGTCAGCATACATCAGCTCCAAGATCCGCGACGAGGCTGAACACGCATGCCGATGCATGGCGGAGGGATGTGCACTTGTCGCGCCGGATGCGTTCGTACGGGATCAAGTCGATGAAGAGACGTACACCCGCTTCGAGGGGCTCCTTGTGCGCCACTTTGTCAGCTGCGCGTCGCACCTGAAGTTCTGCCCGTACCCCGCGTGCACGAACACCGTCTCGTGCCCCGCCGCTGCGTCCAAGACCTCGCTGACAACCGTCGTCCCGATCGTCTCCTGCGGTGCGCGAGGAATCGCGTCGACGTCGGGGTCGATGACGCAGAGCCAGGAGCTTGTAAAGCAAGTGACGGGTAAGGAGCACAAGTTCTGCTTCGGGTGCATCATTGACAGCGACCACCGGCCCGTCGTGTGCGGTGTCGCGATGCTCTGGCTGAAGAAGTGCCGCGACGACAGCGAGACGGCGAACTGGATCAAGAGCAACACGAAGGAGTGCCCAAAGTGCATGAGCACCATCGAGAAGAACGGGGGGTGCAAGTGCGTTTGAAATCCTGTTCCTCGCGTACTTCTCGTACTGAGCGCGCTCTGTACAGCCACATGACGTGCAAGAAGTGCAAGCACGAGTTTTGTTGGGTGTGCATGGGCCCGTGGTCGGAGCACGGCACCGCGTGGTACTCGTGCAACCGCTTCGATGAGAAGGGCGGCATCGACGCGCGCGACTCGCAGAGCAAGAGCCGTGCGAGCCTGGAGCGCTATCTCCACGTACGTCTCGTCTCAGCCCCTCTCCTCGATCGCACGACCCTGATGGCGCGGCGCAGTACTACAACCGATGGGCGAACCACGAGCAGAGCGCTAAGCTTGCGCTCGACCTGTTCGCCAAGACGGAGAAGAAGATGGAGGAGATGCAGATTACCTCGACGCTGACATGGATCGAGGTCCGTTCTTTCGTTCTGTTTACCCTCCATCTTGGGAATTCACCCACCGCGTCTAGGTGCAATTCATGAAGAAGGCCGTGGAGGAACTCGACAGGTGCCGCATGACTCTCAAGTGGACGTACGCCATGGCGTACTACCTTGCAAAGAGCAACCAGAAGGACTTGTTTGAGGACAATCAGAGGTCCGTTCGCTCCCTGAGTGCTGTAATTCCCGTTGCAATCTGACACGATGTTCCGTGCGATAGGGATCTCGAGCGCGCGGTCGAGGACCTCGCTGAGCTGTTAGAGTCGCCGATAGAGCCCGAGAACATCCCGACGCTGCGACAGAAGGTCACTGACAAGACCGTACGTTTCCTTTCCCTCCCTTTTATCCTTGCCACGTATTCCAACCAACACACTTGCAGGTCTACGTACAGAAGCGGAATGAGATCGTGCTGGAGGACACCGCAGACGGCTTCCTCGAGGGGCGGTGGACGTGGAACGTGACTGTCGAAGGGTTCGACCCGCCGGAGGAGGTGGCATTGTAATACCAAGCCGCCCACGAAAGAAAGATATGATGTAATTACCGGTCTCGCTCTGTCTCTTTTCTCAGTTCCGTCGCTTTTCTCGCCTGTTAGTACATGTACACATAAATCGAATTGCATAGCATCTCGGACAAGCAATATACATACTGCGCTCCTCCTCTCGCATCCTCTCGCATCCCTCTGCCATTCTGCCGGAAACCAATGAAGACGACAAACCACGCCCAAGCGGAGAATCGATATCACGTGCACCATCCGCGCACGGACCACCCTCCCCACTATATAAGGCGGGCTCGAAAAACTGGATTCCTTAGATACATACTCATCAGGATCTTTTTATAGAAACTGACCGAGTCTCGCATTTTTACAAATGCCGCATCCTTCAATTCCACTCGATGACTTTCGCGCTCACTCGTTTAACCGAGAACATGGCCCGCCCTTGCGCGGGTCTCGATGAAGTTTGGTTTTTTCTTCGAATGTGCTCGCAAGGGCTGTTTGGAGGAGAACCAGCGAGTCGAGCGTTTGTCTGATGGAATTTTTATATACATACTATTTTGTATTGGTCCGTGAATGCAATAATTCTCTTCTGTCTATCGTTTGCGCTTTTGGAACAATGTGCCACTCTATACATCCTCAATATATTGATATCCTTCTTATTGACCACATGTTTCTATGTGATATTGTCAGTGAGTTGGCATAATATGTCAGAGGCGAGGAAAATCACACTCACGTTGGCTACCAGTTGCCTATCGTAGGCGGTGGACCCCAGCTCGGTGGATTCCAGTTCACCGGGGGTGCATCGGGGAGTCCCTGCCAGGGCGAATATAACGACGGTGGATGCGGAAGATAGACCAAGGAGGCGGCGAGCCCCATCTCAACGAAGGGCTCCAGATCGGGTATAATGTCGACTGCCTTTTGTCTGCCAAAGTCGATATCGACACGTTTGAGGGTCGTTTGGGATTCCTGCATCCTCGCGGAGATGAACCGAAAGACGGCCTCGTCCGAAATGCTGAAAGCATGGTCTATGGAAAGATGGCGCAAAACAGGACAGAGTCCCGGAGACATCAGAGTCGTTAACGTGTCGTCGTCGAGACACGTTTGCGGGGGGCCCCAAGGGTAGTCAATGTCACAGATCTGGAGTCGCTGTAGAGTAGGAGGCAAAGCACGGAGGGTTTCAAGAAAGGAGGTTTTCGAAAAAATGTTGATGTCGATATGAAGAGTCTCCAAGCGAATTGTATTCGCAAAGAAGTCGCCCAGAGCTGGACAATCTTGTGCTGAGCCGAAAACCGTGAAACTGCGCAACTCGGGTAAGGAAAGACGCATTAATAAATCCGAGACGGCAGAAGTCACACGTGCGATGCAATGGATGGCAAGTGTGTGGAGGAATGGAAGGTCGACGATAGGATGCTGCTGAAGTATCGCGATTTCCGGGTTGGGATCGTGAACCATGAGCTTGCAGCATCGGAGTTCTGGACACAGCGAAAGAACGCTTATTAGTGCTTCGCTCGACATTCTCGTTGAGACGGTCCACGAGGGTCCACCAACGGTCAAGGTCGTCAGCTGGTTCCATGCGAGCGGCAACTTTTCAGGCATGAATATGCTCCCGGGAATAGAAAAACTGGAGATTCGAACTCCGCGGAGCATGTTCCAAGGCCCTGAAGTCGAATGAAGCGGGCGAGTGGCCTGGTGGTGAAATCCAACGGTTTCCAGCCACGGCATATCAGTGTCAAGATACGACATAATCTCCAATAGCAGGGAGGGTGGGGTCGTAAAATGAATATGCTGCCAACGCGCCGCAAATGAGATGAGAGCCTGCAGAAATTGGACGCTATTTGGAGACGCGACCGTGGGTGTGCCAGCCTCTGGGGTGATTTCTGGAGCACTCTGCAGGGAAATCGACAGGGGGCATTGTCCAGAGCGACCCAGCCACGTTTTGGTAATCTCTAAGCGCCGTTCCACTTTCTGGTCGAGAGATGCAGGAGTGGGATCAGAAGGGCCAAACAGTGGTTCTACGACATGGAGTCTGGCCCATAGTGACGGTGTGGAGAGGGAAATTGTCCTCCAGGAGCTGCATATGCGTCCGAGGAGGACAGGCGCTTCGGCGGCGCTCATGACGCAATTCCGGTGCGTCGGGAGGCATGCGATGAATATTTCCTGCACTATATCGAGCGGTAACCTACGGGCAGGTGAAATGAGGGCCTGGTGAGCCTCTACGTAGGCTCCAAGGCTGTCGCGCTCTTCCGTTAGCTTGTCGATGGCAGTTTGCAGTTTAGCAATTTCATCGTCAATCCCCTTCAATCGGAGAGTCGGTTCAACAAGGAGGTCTGCGATGTCGAGGACCTCTTTGTCGGTGGGGCAGTAATTGGTTCCAAGTCGAGGAGCGAACGGGGACGCCATGGAAGAGCGATAAAGGTGGGACACGCTCATGTGACTAGCGCGCGTCAATCAGGCGCGTGTATAATTGAGCGTCACACCAAGACGGCCGATCAGGAATGCCCGAACTATATCTTTTCCTAAATGCAGACGGACGAGCTAAATGAACGACTACCGCCATCGAAACCCTTGTGGTCCATCTCAGAGGGCCTCGCGGGGAAGTTTTCAAGGACCGGCAAGACGTTTTCGATAGAGTCGAAGCGGGGTTAATTAATTCATTGGATGAATGCAAAAGAGGAAATGTACATCATTAACTGAGGAACCTTACGAACGACTGGAGTGTACTTGATTGTAGCTCAGTGTCTACAGAATCAATGAAAAGAATCGTCGGACTCTCTCGACAAAGTTGTCGGAATCGCTACCAATGAGGTGGTGCAATCGGCGGGGGACCCCATTCGCCGGGATTCCAACTCGGCGGTGGTGCGTCTGCCAGCCCATTCCAGGGAGAAATTGCGAACTGGGGAAAGTCTGAAGATGAGTGAGGGTGACATCAAGACCCATCCCAATGAAGGCCTGGAGGTCGGGCATAATGTCGAGCATCCTTTGTCTGTTGAAGTGGATGTTAACACGTTTGAGCATGGGCGGGGATGCCAGCATCCTCGCCGTGATGAACCGCAAAACAGCCTCCTCTGAGATGGGGGAACCGTGGGTTATCGAGAGATGCTGCAAAGCGGGACAAACTCCAGGGGATGTCAGAACTCCCACTGCGTCGTCGTCAAGACATGCTGGTCCAGGTGGACCCCACATGTCATCGAACTGACGAATCGCGAGCCGCTGTATTGTAGAAGGCAAACCATTGAGGGTTTCAAGGAAGGTAGGTTTTGAAAACAGGTTGAAGTCGACATCAATACTGTCGAGGCGAAGAAGACCCGCGAAAAAGTCGACGAGGGGTGGGGAATCTTGCATTGAGCCGAAAAATGCAAAATCGCGCAATTCGGGCACAGAAAGGCGTTTTAATAAATCCTCGACTGCAGGAGCCGCGTATGCGACAGAATGTATAGCGAGCGTGTGCAGAAATGGAAGTTCGACGATGGGATGTTGCAGTATCGGCACTGCAGTGTTAGCATCATTGACCACGAGTTTGAAGCACCGGAGTTCCGGGCAACAGGAAAGTACGGGTAATAATGCGTCGCTTGTAATTCTTTGTGGGACAGTCCATGAAGGTCCATTAATGGTCAGGGTTGTTAACTGGTTCCATGCGAGCGGGAGTCTTTCAGGGATAAACATGCTTCCAGGAATGGAAACACTGGAGAGTTGAGTTCCGCGAAACATGTTAAATGGTCCCCAGTCAATAAGATCGACTGGACCTTCGCCAAGAAATCGAGTCCGCGTATTAAATGCCACAGTTTCAAGGGACGGCATTTCAATGTCAAGGTAAGACATGATCTGCAATAGCAAGGAAGAAGGAGTCGTGAAATTTATGTGCTGCCAACGAGGCGCGAATGAGATGAGGGCCTGGAGGAATTGGACGCTATTCGGAGATGGAACCCTGGAGGTACCATCTTCTACTTCAACATTGATTTCTGGGGCACTCTGCAGGGAAATCGACAAAGGGCATTGTCCAGCGCGGCCCAACCACGTTTTGGTAATCTCCAAGCGCTGTGCCACTTTCTGCTCGAAGGATGTCGTAGTTGGATCAGGAACGCCCTGGTGTGGTTCGACAACATGGAGCCTGGCCCATAGTCGCGGTGTGGAGAGGGAAATGGTTCTCCAGGAGCTGCATATGCGTCCGAATAGGACAGGCGCTTCGGCGGCGCTCATGACGCAATTCCGGTGCGTCGGGAGGCATGCGAGGAATATTTCCTGGATTATGTCGAGCGGTAACCTGCGGACAGGCGAAATGAGGGCCTTGTGAACCTCCACGTAGGCCTCAAGGCTGTCGCGTTCCTCTGCTAGCTTGTCGATGGCAGTTTGCAGTTTGGCGATTTCATCGCCAATTCCCTTCAGTCGAAGAGTCGGGTCGAGGAGTAGGTCTTGGATTTCGAAAACCTCTTCATCGGTGGGGCAATAATTAGTCCCCAGCCGAAGAGCGAACGGGGACGCCATGGAAGAGCGGAGAAAGGTGTGACGCGGACACGCTCATGTGACTAGCGCGCGCCAATCTATGCCAATCAGAGGCGCGTATGATTGTGTTGGGTATTCCACAATATGAGGCGATTGTGAAACGAGGAATAGCTCATTTTTCATACGAGTTTACCATTGCCAATCCGAGTTGCCGTCCCCGTAGAATTCTCAGTACACTGTATGCGGCCACTGACTAGTAACATACTCTTCAAGCTCATCTCTGTCAGAGTATCAGAGACTCTCTGATATACCTAGCGTTCCATAGGCTCCCATAGTGAGCCGTTGTCGCGCAGCAGAATAAATTGTAGGAATGACGCGCCTACTTACCCTAGTCTCTCGAGCCTCACGTGCACTGAACAATTCCGATCGCGACTTTGAACGTTAAACGCCCCGATCGATGACGGCGACGGCACAACACGGTCCGCCAAAGGTATATAAAGGGCGCAAGGAATTCCAGACCGCCAGTTCCCTCTCTTCCGCGTTCCACCACCATCTCCGCTCCTCCCACCACATTCATTGCCTCGCCCACCCTCTTTTCTCATCAACACCATGAAGTCCTCCACCGCCGCCGCCGTCCTGGTCGCCTTCTCCCTTGCCACGGTCACGAACGCTGTTCCGACTAGGCGCGACGTGTCCGGTGAGCATCTCGCCGTGTCGCTTTTGCCGTTGTCCTCACCTCGCCCAAAGATCCTCAAGTTCTCAACTTTGCGCTTACCCTGGGCGAGTTCCTGGCGACTATCTGGGCCGAGAATTCAACTGACTAGTACCTCAGAGCATCTCGAATCTACGTTTTATCAGCAAGGTCTCGCGCACTTCTCGCAGTCCGACTTTGTCGCCGCTGGCTTCCCCGACTGGGTGTACGGACGCTTCGAGCAGATACGCGACCATGAGGCCACCCACGTCAAGTTCCTCTCAACCGCCCTGACTCTTGCCGGCGCACAGGCCGTCGCGCCATGCCAGTACAACTTGTTCGTCTGTCGTCTTTCTATTCCCGCGTCTGGCTCACACATTTATTTCAGCCATTTCACCGACGTCCACTCGTTTGTCGACACCAGCGTGGTATTGGAAGCAGTTGGTACAACCGCGTATACGGGTGGTGCTCAACTCATCGCCAGCAAGGTACGTTTTCCTCGCAGCTCAGTGGATTGTCCTGATGTATTCTTCAACCCAGGAATATCTCACCGCTGCAGCCAGTATCCTCGCAGTCGAAGCGCGCCACGAAGGTACGGGGTGGTGATATTTTTCTCGAGCATCAGCCTCACGTCTCCTCAGCATGGATCAACTCTGCCGCTGAAGGACACAGCGCATGGGACACCGGATTCCAGACCGCCCTCACACCCATCCAAGTCTACAGTCTCGCAAGCTCGTTCATCACATCGTGCCCCGCCGCCAACGCCAAGTCTCTTCCCGCTCTCGCTCCGTATCCGGCTCTCACCGTCTCCGCCGCGCGTCCAGGGAGTACCGCGACTCTCACCTTTGCCGACCCAAATGCCTCAACCCAACTCTTTGCGGTATTCATCTCTGGCATTGCTGCACCAGTATTCGTCCCGATCCAGAACGGCAATCAAGTAGTGATTCCTCGCGATCTGCTCGGGTTCGTCTTCTGTGTGATTACAACGAAGAACGGAGGAGTGTTGGACGACTCGACGGTCGCAGGCCCGGCAATCCTGAAATTTCCGTTCGATTCGCGGGGGCAGCTGGTTTAGTTGGATTATTTCCCGTCGTGTATTGTTCAATTTCTTTTTGGGATCTGGATTGTTCAAAGATGCGAGGTACCTCGTTCGCGTTGAAACGTTGAAATCTGATCGGGAATCGCCCCAGTGCCAGAATCGTAAGCTATTCCACCTGACTTGGAATTATTGAGTTTGTTATCTGCCGATTCTTGGCGATTCGTGTAGAAGACGAATGTTGTGCGCAGTTGGTGGAACTTCAACATGATAGTTTCTGCGAAACGCGAAGGCGGCTGATTCTTGCATCACCCAAGGAAGGTCACTTCTTGGTGCGGTAGAACAGAAAACGCCAAGTGAAGAGCGTCGGTGACGTATTTTCGTCACCAAAGGGAGCGAACATGAAATTATAAAAGCCGCTCGAGAGACCTCTCGGGAGCCGTTTTATAGGTATTAGCTTGAATCCAAAAGCAAAATCGGATAGGCGTAAATGCGTACAGATATATAGACTGGACATACAATTTCAAGGAATCGGCGCCCTTGCTGCGTCTTTCTCCTTGAGAAGGACTCTCTCGACATTCGCCCCGAGCGCGGCGCGGTCCTCCAAATTCATGAACGGCACTTTTGACGAATATCCGACCTCTGTTAAGGTTTCAGAAAAGTCGTAGATTGGTGGAGTGAGTAGCATACTGAGGCTCGGGTACTGCAGAGGGAGCTCGTCACTTCGAACGGGGAGTTTGGTCAGATCCAGAGGGTAAGCCGGCCCGATCCATGCGCGTCGATTTTCATGGTCCCTGATACGAATCAGCAAACGCATACTTTGATAAAGGCAACGCACTCTCGCTATCAAGTACACAGTAAGAATAAACCAGGGATGTGGAGGAATAGACTCACCTCTTCGCATGTCAAAGGATGAACCAAGATACTGACAGGGCATGTTTCGGCATGTCAAATTTCTTACGTTGAGCTGACACACCTGAGCGACCCGCGATTCATGCACAGATAAGAAAACACAGAGGAGAACGTCTCTGAAGGGGCCCAAATCTCGTACGAGCCTGAACATTATCGGACACAGATAGATGACCAGCAGGAGGGGAGCATACCAACTGGATGTGGCCCGATTGGATCTGTGTTGACTCGGAAGAGAGGAACGGCAATGAAGGCGCCATCTCTTCGAAGTCGCAGCACAGCGTCCCGAAGCTCCATTGCGGCATGGTGCTCCTCAGCATTTCCCTGGTGGAAGTAAATATCTAGGTGCTGGCGTAAGCGGAGGATGCGTTGGTGATGTTCAAGTTCGTCATACGGAAATGCCACTCCCTGAGGAAGTCGAGTCAGTAATTGAAACTCAGAATAAAAAGCAGTTTCAACTTGATTTCAGATTCAAGGACAGTCTTTAGATCTGTGGGCAGCTTCCTGGACATCGTGGTTGCGGAGAAGAGACAGGTGTTTGTCCTTGAGTCTCCTGCTTGGCTATTCCTTTGTCACTCTGAATCTTGATCAACTACCACCATCGTCCTTGCTGTTTTTATCCTCCCAATTTCACCAGGCCCACAACTCGAAGGGAGTGCAGATAATTTTTTTCTTGTTTTCGCTTCAAGGTACTCGCATAAGAATTCCTAATCTGGTTCAAGCTGCGCCCTAGCCGCCCAGCCGCCTTCGTCGGCTCTTCGAGTGTCTAGGTTTCAGCGGCCATTCGGTGACCAAATCAGACATTAATTCCGAGTCTCATGCTCGGCGTCGTCCTCTTCACCGTAACCAGCGGCCGGCTCGTCGGCATATTCGGGTACTGAGTAGCACTCACCCGTCTTCCTTTCTGGCTCAGGGATCTCATTCTTTCTGCACGGCGATTACTATCAGTCATCTTCCTGCGAATCTATGTTGTGGAGCCTCAAGCGACTTTGTGCACTTCAACATTTGGTTCGACTTCTTCATGAGGAATAACGGTCCAGCGCTGTCTCAGAAAATAGTATTCTCTGCGTGCCGTTTTGGATCGCCACATTTCTTGTCGTAGTGGACATGACTTTGTTTGGTTGGGTCTTTGGGGCTGCTCCGCTGGGCCCATGTTCCAGTTTTTTCTTCTGGCCCAAAACAATTTCACACAGCTACTTTCTCCGTTATTGGAGATCGGTGGGATACTTGGTAGCTGTGAGGAGATATTTGGTTCTTGACGATGCGAGCTCTGAAATTCCATCGCGACATCGCTGTAGATCAACTTTCGATATACGCTGTGTCTCATATTCATCATTCTCAAATTTTCTTCACAAGCGTACTGTTTCACACTCTTCGTGCCTGCACCATTTCATCGCTGTGTTTGGAGAATCACGTTACTTTGGACTCACTTTTTCAATTTGGACAGGCGTACCTCAGCTCCCCAACCCTAAAAAACGCGGTACATAATCTCAGGTGAGACCCTGCTTGCTGCAGTCAGTCCACCATAGACTGACGGGAAATTTCACAGCAGCTTCCTTGTATCGAGTCTTACTTTCAACGTCACACCTCGGCTACTAAATCCGCAGCTCAATCCGGACAGCGGCAGACACATTTGTACCGAGGAGCTTCAGGCGCCCCGTGTTGTCGTATATTTGGGCACTATTCTCGCGACGCGCGGATCACATGATTAGCTCTGTCCTTGTTCTCAACTTGTTCAATTCTTGCCTTGTTCTCTCCAAGCGATAAATTCCGTGGCCATATTCTTCAATGACTTGTCAAAATTTCCAAGACTATCGCGGCTTGTACTCTATTCGGTTCAATGTAGCTGCTGCTTCCGGCGATTGGCTCTTCAACCCAAATGAGTTGCAAGCCGCAAAGTCTTATTCCTCATATGGATTTCGTTGTTCTCTCAACGGACGCCTCAGTCTGTTTTTAGCGCTCCCCTTCTCTGAGTTGGGTTTGGTCTGGTATATAAAGCGACCTTGTGAATATTGCTAGACGGTTTCCACTTTTTCCTTTCGAATCTGGTATCCTTTGAAAGCGCCCTGTGTAAACCGGCTTACTATCCTTTCTCCTCGCGGCTCACCATTCAGTCCAGTGGAATTATCACGACCTGTACGACCAGGAATCTCACCCAAGAACCGCCACAAGTTGTACGTTGCATATACTTATTTTCTGTTAGCTACTCATGGGACGATAGTTATAATGGCCGTTTCGAAATCGCTCTGGAAGCGCAACTGCGGCGGAATCTCTCGCTGGTTCCTCTACGAAAGCATCCCCTCCTCCATCGACGTCCCCGAACATTCCGGGTCCGACTCTTCGAATGGACGTATACAAAAACTCCCAGTCGAGCTGCTCGGCGAGATATTTTCGTGGACCCTCAGTGATTGGGGCCCGATGACGGACGAGCCTCGCGCTCTGCTCCTGGAGCCTCTCACTATTTCCCACGTCTGTGGCCATTGGCGTTTGGTTTCACTGTCTATGCCCATGCTGTGGGCCACGATATGGATAGATCGACCACGGGTTTCACACATTCCCATGGTAAAACTGTGGATCGAGCGATCTCGCACCTGCCCTCTCTCCATCAATCTTCGCCAGACGGACCCCAAGTCTTGTCTTTCCTTCCCGACTTCCACAGAGCACGATTTAACGGACGAAATCTTCACCCTCCTCCTTCCGCACCTATCCAGATGGCAGACCGTCGACCTCATCTTCAAAACAGACACTCAGGCATCCCTTGTTTCCATCTCGAGGGACGAGGCGATTGCCCTCGAACACGTCGCGCTGCACGTTGATTCCTGGGATTGCGCTGGTGCCGAGTCCATCCAGTCCGCCCTCTATTCCCTTCCATCCGTCCGCAGCGTCCACTTGTCCCCAGCTTCCCACCAACACCAAGTGCCTTGGAAGCAACTCACACATGTCGAGGCTGAGCTTGAATGCTCGCTGGATACTTGTTTGAGCCTCCTCGCTTCAGCCCCCGCGCTCTCCAGCGCAAAATTCACCTGCTCTGCGCAGCCCGATTGGGCACCCGCACCATTCACCCACTCCGAAAAATATCTTATCCTCCCTTCACTTGTCGACCTGTCCATGAAGGCGTCTCGAATCGACCTGACTCCATTCTTTAACCGCCTCACTCTCCCTGCCCTTCGTGCACTGGCGCTCGAGTACTCTCACGTACCTCGAGCTATGCCAGACCATCAGGCACTCCACGATCTGCTCGACCGCTCTTCATGTGCTCTCGAAACCTTTTCTTTGCACGAAACGGCCCGCATGCGCGACGTGCAACGCCATATCACGTACCTTCAAACCCCGCTCTTGGCGTCGTTGACGGAGCTCGAGCTCCAGGTGGACATGACCGACGAGATTGTTGATTTCCTCACTTTGGGCACCGAAGGCGCTCCCCAGCTGCCCAATTTGAGAGGTATTGCTCTCAGAGATTGTCGGGGCGACCACATTTCCGACGAGGTGCTGCTCCGCATGCTGTCGTCGCGGATGTCCTCTCGTCCATCCATTCTGAATACGACCCTACTTCGTTCGGCTGAGCTGCGGTTACGACTGACGAGCCATACAAACTTTGTACTGCCCGTGGAGTGCGGGGGAGACGACATGAACCTCCGGTTCGAGCGTCTGAACTGCTTTTGCGAGTAGATATTATAATAGCCTCTGTTGTCCCTCTAGCCAGTCATAATTTAATTGAGTGTGGCTTCCGTTCGAATTCTCAATTCTCCTACGCAGCAAAGCGCTATCTCTGTGTTATCGATTTCTCAGCTCCCTTGTTTCTTGTGTTCGATTTCTCAAGTTTCTGCGCGTCAAGCGAGTTCGGCAATGATCGGCAGCTAGTCACGTTACCATTCCTGACTCTTTTTTTATTTTTTTATTTTGGAGCATTTGGTATAATGATACTCAGTCTGCAGAAGCATTCCAAGGTCATCCGCTTGTGTCGCTGGTATTTAGCCAGTCATTGCCGGGGAAAAAAGCTCAGGAGGAAATGCCATTATGCACATTTTTACCAGTGTGGGACTCCGACCCGCAAAATATGCTAACCTATCCCATGTCCATCAACTAAGGGTCGCATACCCACTAAAACCCCCTCATATGTCCAATCATCCGGCAGTGAGTCTTCATCCATAAGTAGGCCACTCCAAGTATTTAGGACCATCTGCTTGGAGAAGGCAAATAGTCCAAATCTTATTTTGTCTGTCAATAGGCGGTCCCGTTGGAGCACACCATTAACTGCCTTCAGCCATTTGTTGTGAATTTCCATTTCAGATATAATCCTGTCTGGGGATACAATAACTTGATTTACACGAAGGTTCCATATTAGCTTCCATGCAACTGATACCAGGATGGCAAATAGTCGGCCCTTCTCTCGCCTTTTACTAGAAGCATCAGTGTCGGGTGTTAAGGAACACCGCATATGCCAATTTTTCAGCTGATTTGAGAGAAGGGCCGACTGACTCTTATTTTCTCCCGCCCCCTTGTTTTCGCGACAAGCAGCTTCTTCAGCTCGCAGCAACCTTGTTCTCTGGATGGCGCAATGCGTTCTTATACTTTCTTGTCCTGTGGGCCGCCGATGCCACGACCTCTTCAGACTTCCCGAGGCACCTCTCAAGACTCCACTCACCAGATTGTTTCGTATCTGCCTGTTCCGCGGTATGTATGCTCCTCGTGCGCTCTACTTCAAACTTAATCTCGCTAGAAGTTCCGTCCTTCAAACTGGTTCCTCTCAGCAACGCGTAGATAGACAGGATATACCACGTATGTCACTCGCATTTTTTCATCAGATGATTTCTAATGCTAGTTGAAGAATACCAATCGCGCGTACAAACATGAAATCCTACCCCCAAAGCTTTGGAACGCTAGCCTCAAAATTTCCCGCCTGTTTTTAGGCTGGAGTTTGCCGTTCATCCGAATTCACGACTCATCACCTATTGATCGCCTTTCTCGAGATGTCCTCTCAGAAATCTTTCTGTGGACTTTACCTGCGAACAGCTTTCATCCCATAAACATCCAAGGACGCTTTTCGTCGGAGCTGTTGACCCTATTACATGTCAACAACCAGTGGCGAGACGTCGCCATATCCACCCCCGCCCTTTGGTCGACTATTTGGGTTGACCGACTGCGAGAGGTCCATATCCATATGGTCAAACTATGGATCGAATATTCTCGCCAATGCCCCCTCGTACTGTACCTCCACCAAACTTCACCTCTACCGCCGGGTCAACTCCCATCGCCGTTCACGGATCCTCGCGAGTATGAAATCACCGACAGGATCCTTCTTCTCCTCGGAAACCATTTGCATCGCTGGAAGCGAGTCACATTCTTATTCCACCATCACGCACAGCACTCGCTTCTTAATCTTCCGGAGAACCCCTCTGCTGCTCTGCTGCTTCAACACATCCAAATGAGCACAAGAGCTTGGGACGTCGACAGCAAACTGACGATGGAGCGCATCATGTACTCCTATGCCTCCGTAAAGTCGGTTGTTGTGCACAAATTTTTATCCCAGGATTTCCTGCGTTGGGAACACCTCACTGTCCTGGACGCATCTCAGTTGGGCTGTCCGAGGGAGAGCCACTTGAATGTTCTCAAACATTGCACATCCCTCCGCCGGGCAGATCTTTGGGTGACGCAGGATCATATTGATACTCTGTTTGTTCGCCCTACCCGTCGCGTGCACCTCCTTTGTCTCTCTTCTCTGACTGTGCAGGCAGACAGAGTTGATTTGGCGATGTTCTTTGAATGCCTCGTACTTCCCAAGCTCGAAGGCCTCGTTCTCAGATATTCATCCACGCCGTGGCGCTCGAATGACCCTCAGGCGCTACAGTGTTTACTTGAGCGCTCCACCTGCGTTCTCCGGTGCTTCAGCCTAAGGGATGCAAGCAAGGATGATGGACATCATCTGGCCTTCTTGCGGTTGCCCCAGATGGCCTCCCTCCTCGAGCTCTACATGCAGGTCGACATGTCGGACGAGATTGTGCGATTCTTGACGCTTGGGAGCACCGAAGATGGCAGGCCCCGTATGTTTCCGAATCTACAAACAATATCTCTTAGGGACATGGACGGCGACCACATAGACGACCTCGAACTCTATTGTATGGTCGTCTCGCGATTTCCAGGCCCCGGTCCAGATCGGAATGGGCGGTATTCGGGTTCCCTCCTCCGCGCGTACTTCCACCTCCGAGTCAAAGGCCACTCCGCTTTGCCCATCCTTCCGTTGTTGGTCGAACGGTGCCGCGAGTGCATCGATCTGCGTATCTACCTCGACAGTTGCGCGGACCGGAATGCCAAGGTAGGATGGTACACGAGCCCGCCGATCCCTGGTGGCTATCTGACAGAAGGTTAGAGGAAATCCCAAGAACCTCGGTCATATTTTGTGCTCTGCGCGATCTATATCTTGTCAATACATGTTCCACTGTCGTGATGATGAACATATTTTGTTTCTCCATCGGAAGTTGCTCTTCTTCAAAGGTGTCCCATTGTTGGACCAACCCTTCACTTTTTCCTACCCTCGTGTTTCCAGGAGACTTGACTGGAACTCGTCCTGTTCTCCTCTGCCCTATCCAATTTCCAAACATACCAACAAAACAAACCTCTCTTTCAGACTTTTTGAACCTGTAATTCACTTTGTGCTGCACACTGTCTCATTTAGCAGCCAGTGTTTTAACTGTCGCGCTGGCGACGCCTGCACCCATGGGCACAACGTCGCTGCAACGAGTTTCGCCGTTAACCCGTCCATAAATAATAGCAGACTTACAGGTGTCTTTGTCTTCCATTTTATTGCCGATAGGGACATCGATTCCGATGGGGCTGCAGTCGGTACGCACCTCAGCTGTAACTGTGTGCTGAACCCAATTTTTTTTTTCAGACACTGCAAATGCCAAGTGAATCACTCTCCATTATACATTACCATGCAATCTTCCTTTCAATGTCTTTTTTGGTCATTAGGGCAACCAGGATGGACAACCACGTCGTTCACACACATTGGATGCAGCCATCAGTTGTGATTCAAAGATGTCAAAATATCTTCGGCAGAGATGCCTAGCTCATCGGGGAAGCTCCTATCCTCTCTGAACAAATTTATTTCCCTAACGAAACGATTAACTTCGGAGGAAACAGCCCCACGGAGATTGATGTTGCTTGTGCGTCATATTCGAAGAACGTATCCCGATGGCTGACGTCTAGGCTCGAATCGGACGTCTTTTCCGGATTTAGAGATTTCCGCTGGTTTTAAGACCACCATTGTCAATATATTTCGGCCTTGCAGGAATTAGTACACATATAGATGGCTCTCTGTCTGTAAATCCTGAGGGTTTGACAGAATTTCTGCGCTGGCGGGATCGAAGGCTGAATGTAATCAATATACACATATAGAGCTAGTTGGCGTTTTCAAGGCCCGGGCCCCCACGGATGAGTGAGGCCTCATCGGAAATTCACAAATGCACTTTCCCACGGTTGAGACGCAGCCGAATATTCGAGCCCTCAATTTTCCCAGAACCTTTGTTTGAGTCATTTGTCGCAGCGGTATTATGTATGAGCCACATACATACAAGCTCTTCGCGAAACAAGGCCCATTGAAACAATTTGATTTGTTTGATCTCGTGTTGACATCGACGCGAGCCGAAGTCCCTCGTAGCTTTGTATGAAGCTTTTGATTCTTAGAACTCTCTTCTTTTCTTCATCCACGACTGACGCCACGCACTGGATGTCCTCCCCTTTGCCTTGAGAAACTGGGTACCAATTACTGTTCTCCTAGAGGTTCTCCTTGTCAAACCATCCTGCCGTTTACAAACGCTTGACGATCGAAACACCGAATTTCAGAAAGCCATCGAGGAACGTGCCACAGTCCGGGATTATGTAGCGCTGCCAGTTTGACGATTGGCACTTGATATGCTGCAGGAAATATTTGTGGCTTGCCTCCTGAGGTATCGAAACCTGTTTTTCTTGGACGCATATGCAGCTCATGGAGAACCATATGCCTCTCCGCTCCTTGCCTCTGGGCCCGGCTCCATATCGCCAAGCCATTTCCTGAAGGTCCAAACTCTCTGCTCATCTGTGAACAGAAGCTTGCGCAGTGGATTGAGGTCACCAAGGCTTGGCTAGGGCGGTCTGGCTGGTGTCCTTTGTCAATATCGCTGTGAGGTGACTTACTCCAGCACCAGTGTGATCCTACAGACTTTTATTCCATTCACATACTGCTGGCAGAATATTTCCCTAAGGGCGATTTTGATGCTCAAGGCACTGGACATAACAGAATGCCATGAATCACTGCCCCAGTCAATCCCTCAGTGAGGATCTTTTGGACTAGTTCATGTACCTAGAATTTCTAGTTTCATGTTCCAAGGAGTCGGCGATACTTTTACCTCTTCACCACTGTGGACCCACCTTACCACCCTCTCCATTGCTGGCTCCATGGAAATGCTCTCTAATGTCTTCGCCTTCCAACCTGTCAGAGTCAGCTGCTGGTGAAGGACAAAGTCCAGTCTGCGGCAAAACCTGAGGAGACCACGCTTGAGCTCCCATGTCTTTATTCACTCTGGATTACAAGTATCAGCACTCTTCCAGTTAACAGAATGGGAGGCTTTTTTGGCCACATTTCGTTGCCCGATGAAACGGTGCACTTGGGTGCAGCCGTGTAATCAATATGCCAACTCAAACTACCAAACCAGAGAGCGCAGTGAACTGAGTCACTAAACACAATCCAATCCAACAATCCAAATCAACAAAATATATCACCAACTCCAACTCCAAATGTCGTGAATGTGTTTGGGGGAGTAGGGTACGTATCACCCTTCAATAAGGTGTGCAAGGGAAGTAAAGTGATGTCTTTGTAGTGGGAAAGCAACAACAATGGGCTGTTCGGGCGCTTGTTATGCAGAGCAGGGACTTCTGGCCGGGAAGACTAATGACTGCCAGACGACTCTTGAGGGAAACAGAATTTCAACAACGGCTGACACCAAGCCAACGGGTAGTGATTGCAGAGCAGACCATCAACCGACAGGCCTTACTTGGTACAACGGGAACATGGCTGGTGGCGGCTCGACAACACGGGGACAGTTACGCAGATGGTGGCGGCTCTGGCTAGGAGCAGGGGCACTTCTACTGCAGGTGGCGGCACTACACCAAGGTGGGTCTCGACTGGACGGCGGCGGCTACTACTCACGGCAGTTACACGGAAGGTGGCAGCCTCTGACTACGGGGGCAATTACACGAAAGGCGGGGACTCCTGGTTAGGAAATGCGGGCACTTATATCAAGAGCGGCAGCAGTACAGCAATGGGGGCAGTTACACCAAAGGTGGCGGCGAGCAGCAACAGGGGCTCTTACACGGGCCAATAGCACTCTCGGCTATATTGTCGAAGGCAGCACACAGACCACAGGCGGCAAAACCACAGAAACGGGGGCACTTCTATGAACAGCGGGGACCACTCCTGAACCACAAGAGATGATGCGGGCACTTATATCAATGGCGGCGGAAGCTGCAGAATGGGGGCAGTTACGTGGCAGCTACCTCGTTTGAGTGGGCACTTATGTCTCGTGCTTCCGAGGACTGTTCAAGACTTTGCTTTGTCCGGTCCTCTTCTGAATATCAAAAATATGTCTTTTATCTCAAGAGTCCACTATATTCACCCCGATTTCTGGGCAGATAGTATACTGGCTAATACATGCTCAAGTGCAGTCTTTTATACAAACGGGAGGTCACTAAAGGAGATGAAAGGAACTGTAGAGGATCAAACTATGTTGCACCACCAACGGGTGGATGGCCAATCATACCGCAGGGATATCTAAACCCAGAGTATTCTGTCCTCCTGCTGGAGATACTCCACATGAGTCCAGAGCCTAGCCTCTATGGCGTGCTCATCTTCTGATGGTTGTGACGGATGTGGTCCGCTTCTAACTCCTGCTGACTCACGAGTTTGACTCGATCTGCTGCCAGTTGTCTTTCAGTCTTCTAGTTGTGGCGGGACCTACGAGTGTAGGGCTCTATCCTCTGGGAGGTGTGGTCCAGGATGAGCGAGTGATTTCCAACCTCTTCATGTTGCTTTCCAGCCGCTGAGCTGCAACCGCTAGTCTGCCATCAAATAATGTGATGTTCAGATGCTAGCTTCATGTTTATCATATGCAGTTTGCACCTCAGCCGCTGCTGGCTGGTGCACCCTGGTCATCCTCATGCCTTCGTAGTGTGTAAGGGTATGGCCGCCAGTGAAGGGACACCTTCAGCTGGCTTCTAAGGAGTGGGTTGTAGTAGTGGGAAGGATTGTATGTTCCTCCGGCTAGACTCTGTATCTTTCTGTTATCACAATATCACCATCATTCCCAAACTGTTTGGTTCTCCCGCCAGTAAAGGCAGTCAACTATTGATGATTGGTAGTTCCCCGTTGGTCACCTCCAATGCATAGTCACACAGCAGAACTGCATCCCATAGCCCAACGTAGTGAGTTCCCCCTAGAACGCAGTACCCGTAAGAGCCTTTGTTAAGTCATCGACCCTTGTAGTTGTTTAGCCGCTGGCTTTTGGTCATCAACAGCGTAGCCTACCACCTCTGGGGAGAGGTGTACGCTCTCAAATCTAATGCCTCTCCTTTCCCATACTGATAGATGTGAAAACAAATAAAAACTGGGTGTTTTCATGCTTATCCCGTTACACACCCTATCACCGAGTTGCGATACCTCTGTTTACAACACTGGTTTTCATATTGACTGGGAGAATTTCATTTATTGGCAGCTCAGGTAGGTGAGTTTGCGAGAGGCAAGGAAGTAGAGGAGAGATTGAGCATCTAATCGTGTAGATTAGATGCCATCAGATCAGCACAGCCGCTATTCGGCTCTACTTCCACCTCTTTGTGTACTATTGATCGGGTACCTTTGCAAAAGGGAGTACCTGTGTAAAAATAGCTCTGGTGACCTCAGTTTTTCGTCAATTGCCTTGGAATAAATTCTGGCATTGTATACCTGACACATAAGCTGTGCCTGCTATTTTCTAGAGGCTGCTGAGAAGAATTGAGCACAAGGTAAAATCGGAGGTGAGTTTTGAACAGATTTCATCAGAAATGATGGCCTGCCAATTTGGTTGGCCATCATTTTTGCAAATGTGCAGTTTTCAATGTTTCGTGTCGGCAGCTTCGTGGCTCGGTCCGCAGCACACAAATAAATCTGAAAATATTCAGACATCAGATTCATATATCTGGCTTGCTTCCCTCCAATTTCCAAGAATTTCGAGCTGAAACACCTTCACAGCAGCTTCCTCAAAAATATTTTGCAAAGGTACCTGATTGATAGTATGCATGTCAACCCACTGGACGTCCCTCTCCTCGCATTCACGTGTCCTTTTTGACCCCACCCTTCCACAGTCCCTCTTTCTTTGAGGGTTTTTCGCTCACTCACGCTCACGCTCACGTGCTGCTTTGGGTCTCATATTGAGTCCCCTAGTGCCTTTGCGTACAGGTTCAGCCCGTTTCCGCCCACTTCGGCCCTTCCTGCTGAGCCTATCTTTCCCGGAAGCCGAGTGGCCGAGACTGCCTTCCCCCGCACACACACACACACACACACCTCAGGGTGTTAGCGCCTGCACTGCTTGTTGCTTAGCGCTGTCTCTTTCATATCAGCCAGTGCTTAGTGTTGAAGTGACGGTATCTATGGTTGTCACTCAGGAGATTAGCAGAAGACCCTTGCAAACACATGGGGATTCATTCAGAATTATTACATACTTATACAATATCTGGCAGGAACAAATATAACTAACTAGAGAGCAACTGGAGAGAATTAATCCAAAGAGAGTGTAAGTAGGCAAGATAGGAGATAGCATACTGTTGCCCAATGGACCAAGTCAATGGCAACAGGTGACAGCGAGTGGCAGCCTCGGAATTCCACCACCTAGCGCCTTCTTCCCTTCACTCTCCTCTCTAGTTGCCTACTCTCTCTTTCTCATCATCTTTGAAAGTCTCGACATCAGTACTAAATTGTTGAGCACTCCCCTGGATCGCTTTCACACATTATCGCCTATGGTGAGTCCACACCATCTTCGTCACTTCATCAGTTCACTTAAATGCAGGGAAGTTCATCACTTTGATGGCAATCTGTGAAACTTTGTGAGTTCAAGGATTTTTAGCAAAAGTTCATCACTTTCACAGGATAAAGCTTATTGGCACATCACAGAATCAGTGGGGTGCCGGGCTCGACCAGTTATGTTTGAGTTAGTTGGTTAGGATTCAAGGTTAGTGGGTAGAGGTTAGTTGGTTCGGGTTCAAGGTTAGGGGTGAGTAGAGGTTTAGGTTAGTGGTTAATATTCGGGTATATAAAAAAACATGTCAGACCTTGTGCTGGAGCTGAGATCAAGCTCAATGATGGCTGATGATCCGGGTTCTTGAACATGCTGAGCTGCAGTGACGAAAATTCACAGCTGGAAGGACCAAGTGACGAACAATGCCTCAAATAGGCTAAATTTACACAGGGTGACGAACTTAGAAAATTAGCTGAACTGACAAAGCGACAAAGGTGGTATAGACTCCCTATGATCTAACACTTGAAAGTTTCCTGTCAATGACTTATAGATAAATATCCTCGATGATGACATACCCGCTGCTCTCACCCTGTCTACAGATCGTCCATTTAGCTCATGGAAATTTAACTGATTTACTGCGACACCCCATTGCACAAAGCACTCTTGCAGCTGATATTAAGCAGAATGACCCTTCGGCTAACCACACTCCGTGGCATTGTGGGGCATTTCACAAGGGAGATGCAGGCAGATATCTGTCCCAATATCCAGCTGTTCTTGAATACTGGTCTCAAACTAGACACTAGCTATCATTTTTCCTTGGTGGGGTGTCGACGGATGGCGTCTGACATCTGCAGTTGTATTGATTAATGACCGTATCCGAATTACTCCAACCTCCTTCCTGCCCATTCATGTTGAATAATTTTGAAGAACCTTGTTACAATTGTGAACACTGCCTATATCAAATACATGACTGAGGTATGATCAATGAGATCTACCACGGCGGGCCTTGAGAGTGAGAACCCAACAACTTAATGTTCAACCGTGGGAGTATTTGATACAACAAGTACACGTGATGACGCGTTCACTAGCAGCCCCAGCAAGCACTGGCAAATATCACGGTCAGGGTTTCAAAAACGCGACGACTTTCCTTCTCGTCGAATTGATCGTCGTTGCTGCTATCATTTTGGGCGTTGTGTTGGGAACAAATCATGACCTCATGAATGCAAAAGAACAAGCTGACGTTCGTGGAATTTTTTGATGGTTTCGTCGGTATTAGACTAGCATGCCGATGAAAAATGTCAACCGTGCTGGAACTTTGCCCGTCATCTTGATCCATGACGCAGGAGCAGGCCAGAACACCTTCCGGCGCCGAGAAATTACCGAAACCTGTTGCCTTGGAGTTTGAACAAGCTGCATGTTCCCAAATTGGCTTCGTTGTTTTTTTCGCGAGAAGCGTTCACAGAAGGGTGGAGTGCCGACAGTGACGTGAGGATGAACTTTTAAATTTAAGCGACAGACAGACGGAATTTTCTTGCCAGTATGATGAGATTTTAATTATTATGAGGTCTCGAGCTCACCACCGGTACCGCACGGTTACTTTATTATATAACTTGCGCTCCGAGTTTGGATAGTTGGATACTAGTTTGGGTTTAAATCCTCCACGAGCGTAACGTTGCGAGGCAAGCCCATGAGGTCCTGGAAGAGCTCCACGCATGGAATCAAATTAAATCTGGATCAATTCTCACCCTTACTTCCCACTCGCAAGCTGAGTCAAAGTCCCCGTTAACCTCGTAGGCAGGTGTAACCAGCAGCCCAACCTCCATGGTCCTCAGCTTGAAGCCGTCACCAAAACGGGACAGGCAGGCCGCAAGGGGGTAAACCGAGCGAACACGTGTATCGCTACAATGGGAATATTTTTATCTTAGCCTTCACGACTTTCGTGCCTCGTAATCACCTTCGGACGTAAGGGTCGGCTTGATGAATTGAGATCCTTCTTTCCTCTGTACGGCAGGCGCTATTTCTTTCAGGGACGTGTGGTATACTTGATGCATTTCGACTGGCATATAATTTGGCCGCGGGAGGCCCGTCCTGCCCGCTGTTCTTCCCCATGACGGACCTCGCGCGAATTCCTCGTAGACTGCCAGGACGCACTCAGCCGACCTCCTACTCTGTGGCATCCCGCAAATGCTCGACATCTAGTACTCTATCTGTGTGTCAGTTCAGCGACCCAAGGACTCAGGCCGCTGCTCAGCGAGTCAGCGACCTCATTGACGAAGATATCAAGGTATGCATTTATCAGCTAACACCGCCAAGTATCCTCAGTTTTGTGCTCGAACAGAGAGAAGCGGCGAGAAGGCAATCCGAGAGTCGCAGAGAAGTTAAAGGTTTGTCCCGCCAGTCTTCTTCACCATCGTTTGTTTAATTGCGAGTCGACCAGTCATGCTGCTGGGTCAAGCAGAGTCGGGTACGTGTTCATTGTTGGAAAACGTAGTGTTTTGTTGAAATTACCCGCAGGAAAGTCGACTCTTCAGAAGCAACTGCAGCTCTTTCACGCGTCGCAAACTTTGAACGCCGAGCGACCGTCATGGAGAATCGTCGTCTACGCGAACTTGGTCAAAGCGGTGCGAACAATTCTCGAAGAACTTGACTACGAGTTTTCTCTATCGCTCGACGAATACCCCTGGGCTTCGGACGACTCGGGGCCGACAGACGTTTCCGCCCAGAACGAAATAGTGGAGCTTCGGAGGCATCTGCTTCCGCTCATTTCGCTCGAGGGTTCGCTGTTGTCTGAATTAAGCGAAGGGATTTCCTTCGTCGGTCATCGACGTGGCACACTTTTTCCTCCTCGGAAAGGCATGTTCACGCGGTCGAGCGCTCGGCCGGTCGCTGATCTTCAGGACTCCACCAACGCTATCATCGCGGCGAATCGCGCGGCGCAGGTCCTGGGAATGACCGTTCATGTAATCGAAGCGCTCTGGAGACACAGATCTGTGGAACACATGTTGCGTGTTCGAAAATTGAGGCTGGACGAGTCTGGTCTTTAGTGTGTTTTCTTTCGCTCTCTCAATTGACTCTTGCTCACCCGTTCAAGTTTTCTGACTCAGGTTCAACGAATTGCGCAGCCCGACTATATTCCAAGCATAGGTATTCGTCATTTTGTATTTTTGAACGCTAATTCTCACTGTTGGCAGACGACGTGCTTCATGTTCGGCTCCAAACTATAGGCGTGATTGAACACTCTATGAAAGTCAACACGCTCGGCGGAAGTTTCATCTGGAGGATCTATGACGTGGGCGGAACAGTAAGCGAATTTGGACACTCTGCTGATCAGTCGCTGAAATTCAACCGACAGCGAAGCCAAGTAATGTCAAAGCCCTTTCCATTCGAGTTAATTGCTTATCCGGAAGTGCAGCGACCCGCATGGTGCTCTTATTTCGACGACGGTGAGACGCACTCCCTTGACTGGTGTTCTTGAACTAATTTGCTCTTCGACCGCTTCTAGTCAACGCTCTCATTTTTTTGGTCCCCATTTCGGCCTTTGATCAGGTTAAGTCCGGTGCAAAGTCCACGGGTGTGTCGCTGACCATCAATTGCAGTATCTCGAGGAAGACCCTCTGACGAACCGGATCCATGACTCGCTGGAATTACTCACGTCTGTATGCGCAAATAAACTTTTGAAGGACGCGCAGGCTATATTGCTGCTCAACAAGGTACTGTGTGGGTTCATGCCGTACTCGTACTACGCTTAATTGCCTTTTCCCTGCAAGACCGATATACTGCGAAGGAAACTCGAGGCCGGGATCCAAATCCGTCAATAGTACGTCGTTGGCGTGGCAGGTTTTCTGCATCGCTCAATTGTCCTCGGTTCAGTATCGTGAGCTATGGGAATCGGCCAAACAACTTCGCAACCGCTGCGGAGTATTTCCGTTCCCACTTTTTAGCGGCGCACAAGAAGATGGATGCGTTCCAGCGAAGGCTTTACGTCGTGAGTTTCAGCCCATCCCACCCGCAACTCCTTCGTTCAACTGACCTATCGTCCGGCAGCATTTTACAACCATGCTGGTATGTGCTTGTTTCAACTGGAGCTGGATCGCATCCGAGCCGTGAATTCTCAGGACGTTCAAGCTACGCAGATCATCATCACAAGTTGTACGTAGGCGCATTCACTCAACCCGCATTGGCCAAAGCCGCTGATTAAATGCTTCATCCAGTGGGGGATCTGATAATGCGGAAACATATCGCACAGGCGGCGTTGATGTAGCGAGCACGCAACCGGTTAGCGCTTCCGTCTATGTATATACCATTTAATGTTGGACTGGACTTCTTGAATATTTTATTTGTCCGCTCACTGTGCTTTCTAAACTTGGAGGCCTTTCCTCAAATTCTAGCGATTGAATTTTCCCAAGCTAGCGAAAGTTGCTCGGCGTAGATCCATGCATTTCACATTGTTTGACAGCTCTTGAGGCTCATACCCCCCATTCAAGGAGGAATTTATTGGAACTAGCCTCTCAACGAAGGTAGCCAGTTCTATCGAGTGCATTGTTATGCTATCTGACTTGTTTGGAGCCGGCAAAAATGAATAGGACTAGAGCCAAATTTACTTTGACCGACGATCCTCTCCATTTGGACTGGAAGCACACCGCGCAATTATCGACCCGATATACCGATATCCCATCGATTCCTCCCCTGGATCAACCTTTTTCAAATCGTGAGTCGTCTTGAAGTTCATTCAGTTAGGTTTCCGGAGAAACCAGCCGGTGCATTTATCATTCATTACTCGATGGCTCTTGAGGGTAGCGTCTGCGAGAGGCCTTGAATTTCTCGGAAGCAGCCTTCCGAGAAACCACTTCTATCGACCATCGATCCCTCCATTTTGACACTATCTGGCAGTTCTTGCGGCTCTGCTTTTGTATAACCAAATGGGACAACTTGTAGTCAAATTTCCTTCGGCTGTCGATCCTCCCCATTTGGATCCAACGCGCCTCTGTACCTCCGAACAACAAACTTCGCTTGGCCACCTTTGGCTACCCTCCACGCCACTGCTCCGGTTAGATTGTGATTGTGATTCCAATTGCGTACACGTTTCTTCTGTTTTCCTGAATAGCGCGGGAGAAGCACTGCTGGCATATTTGGAAACACGATCGGCGGCCGCTAAAGTGACGCGTGGATCGTCGCTCGCAGGACATACAGGGACATGCTACTCCAGATCCCAAATTAGGGAATTGTGTTTGTCTGACTGTAAATCAGAAACGCGAGGCGACATTAGCTCCCATTTGGGCCGTTAAGGTAGGTAAAGGGAACATTGTCCTCGTTGAAACAGCGGCTTTTTACGATCGATATCGTGATTAGCTGTATTTGAAGGACCTTGGAGGTTCGGGTCCTGCGAGTTGCAGCGATATGTGGTATTCAGTTGGGAGATTATCGAGCAGTTTGAAATTGACTTCGTGCCAAAAGGATAAGGTTTCGAAGTTCCGGCGCTCACGAGTCGCCGCTGAAGAGCACCTCTGCAAATGCTTGGTTTTCTTCGAGGTCCTTTTGACCAAGCAGGCGTCGATATGAGACGCAACTTTATGGAGGCGTCCAGAGTGCCGATTGTTGCGCGTTTTAGAGGCCTAGGGCGGTTTTCAACATCGAGGAAAAATCGAAAGGAAAATTAGCAACCTCCTTTTCCAGCTCCCGACATTTTGGTGCCTGTGGGTGTTTGCATTTGGCAAGATTGTCGGAGGTCCTCACATAATGCGCGGGCCCTTAGACTCAATTTGCGGGGTTTTCTTTTCGCGTTTTTCTTTTGCGCCGATTATCGGCTATTCAAAGGAAACCATGTAGGCACCAGTGCATCGTCGGAGAAGGAATTGGGAGAGAAAGGAGAATTTCCCTTTTGGGAATCATTGCAAATGCCAGTGACGCGACGCGCCCGAATCACATGGGTGTTACTTTTGGCGCCCGAAACTCCTCTTGACCACCACTGCTTGATTCCTCCCTCCCTCGTATTTTCCTCCGTTCTCCATCGGCCATAGCTCCACAGCTGCGCAGACGCAAGGCAAACAAGGAGTTGCCCCCAAAATCGCCTGATTCTTGACCCCTAAGTGCTGGACGTCTGCCAAACCTCAGCGGCGATTGCCGCTGAACCTGTGGCTCTGGAATCTCCCAGCTTGAATCTCCTTGAATATCGACGTTTGGGCGCTCTACATCCCTTGGAAGGATGTATAGCCGTCTAGATCTTTGTATGGTCAAGTGGCTCAGGGCTGAGTAAGTCGTTTTTTCTTGGAGCCTGCAATTCGCCGACGCTCACGGCGGGTAGCAATTTCCAGGGAATCCTGTGAATATGTACCCCAGGCCGCCGTTTGTATGGTGTCCGCTATTTGACCTTGCAGAGGCGAGATTTGTGGGCGCGCGATCTGCCGTAGGATGCTGGCAAGAATATAATCTACAACGAGTCTGCTGTCATCTCCGTCACCGCCGATGATTACCATTACTCAAGCCTGGAGGATTAAACGTCTGCCCTGGTATTACTCACCGGCGATTCATCTCAACTCCGACAAACTCAGACCTTCTTGGACTGGCCTTGGTTTCTCTTCAGTCGTCCGAATTATCGTGGGGTTCTGCGCTCCAGGAATTCACAGGACTGGAGAATTTGCCGAAGAGTGTTAAAATATCCTATCCTGGTGATCTATTGGCTACCTAGAGGAACCCGCAGCCCTGCCGCACAAATTCGCCAGGCGTTCGAACCTCTTGTGTTTATCTTTACACACGTCCTGTCAGAACCTCTCTTTCGTTGTATTGGCTGCGCCGGTCTTCGGGCTTCTTCAACCGCTTCCCACTGTGACCTCTATTCCAGGCGCCAACTTTCAAGCTCAGGCTTGGATTCTAGAATACGTCTGCCCAGAGTTCACAAAGACGGATTGGGCCGACCAACATGCGATAAACGGCGGGTTGTAGTCCGAGGCACGGGGTCGGATTTCTCGTCAACCGCACGGTCGTCGCATGCTGTGGCCCTGTCTTGCGCAACCGTAGACACGTATTCGTGCGCAAGAGGCAAAAGTGCCGTACCTGCAACGCATTGTGGAGGTGTATCCAAACTTTATTTCCTACACTGCGGACGGATCAACTGGAAGCCCCGTGATACTGCTAGGCTCTTCGAGATTGGCCTATCCTGTCCATACGTTCCGAATCTACCGAGTTCTCGCTGGTGCTCCGAGGACTCCGCATTGGACTGGCAACTCAAAAGGCAGAGTGAAAATACCTGGAATAATCTGCAAAAAAATTATGCTGGCATGCAAGGGTGTCTTCCTCTGCTCTAATCTAAGGGAGCACGTTCACCTCGCCGAAGTAGGACGCAAGCGAAGGTGATCGTTGTTATTGGGGAAGTTTCCCCATTTGGGGCCTAGGCGCTTTTTCCACGAGTCACGGCGTCACAGTGCTGATTAAAAGTACTAAACTTTTCTCGCCGCCGCCTCGCGTTTCTCGCCACATCACCGGTCGCCTGCCGCCGCTGCGCCTCAGTCCTTACCTCAGCCAACATGTCGCCTCCTCCGCCTCCTCCTCCACCCCCGCTCTGCTTCCCCTTCAGCTCCAATAAACCACGAAGGCGCATATCCATGTCTGAGTCCGACATATCCCGACCGTCGTACGAGTCGCAGAGACGAGACTCGATGGACTCGAGGAGACCGGGACCGGGGGAAAAGATGGTTCGCTATGCGTCCAACTCATCCTCGTCGACCTCAGTGGCGAGTCTTGCGTTCAAGTCGGACTCGGAGGACTACGGGAGCGAGGTGCGGAATCTCCAGTCTCCAGAGTGGGAGATGGGAAAGAAGGGTCCGCGGCTGGTCCGGACGAACACGATGACTGGGACGAAAAAATCTATGCCAGCCAAGGGCAACTGGGGCTACGGCTGGGGTCTTGGGAAGAAGAAAGAGGTTGAGGAAGCCGACCTTGGACGGCAGATATCCGAAAAACAAATATCGGAGAAGCAGATGTCGGAGAGGGTGCCGTCCAACGGTGGCTCGCGGGGCGGGTTCCCACTGTACGACCCCCCCGTCGGCCCGATTCGCACTGATTCGAAATCGACAAATGCGAGTCGGGCAACACGCGAGACTCAGGTGTCCCGCGAAACGAGGGAGACGAGGGAGACGAGGGATTCGCGAGGATCAAAAGAGTCGAGGGGATCGAAGGAGTCGAGAGGGTCGAAGGAGTCGCGGGGGACCAAGGAGTCACGGGGGACCAAGATGAGCAACGACAGCAAGGTCTCATCACAGAGCCGAACCAGCCAGCACAGTACCGGGGGCCAGGCGACTGCCGGAACGCAGACGCGAAACCAAACTCCGTTGACGCGCAACCAGACTCCGGTGCGGAATGACTTGGTGCGGAATGACTCGAATCGCACTCTCGTGGGATCGCTCGCGGAATCGGCCTATAGACGCAAGCTGGAGGACGTCGAAGCCGACCCTAGTGTTGAGAGGTTCGACACTGGCCCGAGACTGGACGCCCTTCGGGAGTTGATGCACAAGGACAACTTGGACTACTAGTGCGCCACATTTTCTCTTTTTCTTTTTCGCCCTCTGAAGTCCATGCTATATAGCATCGTTCCTAGCGAAGACGCCCACCAATCCGAGTATGTTTCGGCCAGCGACCGGCGGCGAGAATATATCTCTGGGTGCGTTCCTTTCCATGGTAAACCATCGATGAAGATTGACACTGCACAGTTTCTCTGGCTCTTCGGGCCAAGCGGTCATATCAATGGATGCAGCATATCTCATCACAGACTCTCGCTACTGGCTACAAGCAGAGGAGCAGCTAGACGGCAACTGGCACGTCATTAGGGCAGGCGGAATCAACGGGCCCAGTGATTGGATCGCTTGGCTCGTGGTGCGTCTTCTGCGTTTAACCGTCTTTTTGGTTGATTGACGCAGTTTTTCAGTCAATGGCCAGAGATTCGGGGGTCGGAATTAGGGTCGGAATCGACGCACGGATGATATCTCACGAGAAGGCGACGCTACTCAGCAGCAAACTGGATCAGTCAGGATCCAAGATGGTATACCCCCTCAGAATCTTGTTGATCTGGCGTGGAAAGACAAGGCACCCAAATCGAAGGAACCTTTGTTCGAACAGCCGATTGAGTTCACAGGTATGTCCCTCGCCCTTCTCCATTTCAACGACCCATTCATATTTCGCTAGGTGAAGACACTGGGTCCAAGATTCATCAGCTGCGGGAATGGATCCGTAGGCAACCGCCGTCTGTCCCTGCGTACTCGAAGACGCCTCCTACGGAGTCTCAGATTCATGTCGGGACTCTGATCACCAACCTTGCGTCGATTGGTAAGGAATATTTCTCAAATTTCAACAACTCTATTGACAGTCGTCTTTGTTGTGGATAGCCTATCTTCTCAATCTTCGTGGCAGCGATATCCCCTTCAACCCTCTGTTCCAGGCTTATCTTTTCGTGTCGGTGGACGATGCGATACTCTTCGTCGACAGGTCTAAGTGTAACGACAACATCATGGCGTATCTCGACTCCTTCGGCGTTCGACAAAGGGATTACGTTGACCTGTGGCAGTTCCTACGACGGAGGGACTGGGGCCAGGGCAAGGTATATTATTCTTCTCGCCGTTACGTAGTCCACAATGCTCAACGACGCCTGCAGCTCCTCATCTCACCACAAACCTCGTTTGCCATCTCACTCATGCTCACTCATTTCCGATACACCGTCGCGCCGTCCTTCGTCGAGGAGATGATGGCATATAAGAATCAGACCGAGCTTGAGGGTTTGCGACGAGCATACCTCAGAGATGGCGTGTCCTTCGTGCGTTTCACGCTTTTGCTGAGGCGAGTGCTTGTTTGCTCATTGTTGTGTGCGACAGGTGCGCTTCCTCGCATGGCTTGAGGGAAAGTTCAACGACGGCTACGACATTACGGAGTGGGAAGCCGCACAGCGGTTCACCGAGTTCCGGCGCAAGACCAAACACTTCATGGGCCTCGCATATGAGAACATCTCTGCGAGCGGGCCCAACGCTGCGCTCCCCCATTACTCCCCGCGGAGATCCACCGCCCGGATGATAGACCGGGAGACGCCATACCTCAAGTACGTTTTCTGCGCCATTATCGCGCGAGCAGTTCAGTGACTGACGCACTGCGCCTTTTCTTTACGTTTAGTGACTCGGGCGGGCAGTATCGTGACGGCACCTGCGACACGACGCGCACAGTGCACTTGGGCCGCCCCACGCCGGAGCAGTGCGAAGCATTTACGCGCGTTCTGCAAGGCCATGTGCGTTTCATTTTGGGTAACCTCATCTTTTTCATTTTGGCTAACTGCCTCTTTGCTTTTCGTACGACAGATCGCGATCGATAGTGCTGTGTTCCCGGAAGGAACCTCGGGGCACCAGCTTGACGTGTTGGCGCGCAAGGCGCTCTGGCGGGACGGACTGAACTATGGGGTGCGCTAACCGCTCCTTTCGTCGTTTCCCAAAAGCGGAGAATCTAACTTGCTGATTCTGGATTTAGCACGGCACAGGACATGGCTTTGGGTCGTTCTTGACCGTTCATGAGGGCTCGTATGGGTTCTCGAGCCCCGTGCCGCTCATGCCCGGCCACGTCGTCACCAACGAGCCAGGCTTTTGTGCGTATCCTACTAGCTAGCCTCCGTGCGCACCGCTCGTCCGCTTACCTACCCTTGTGTTGCAGATATGCCAGGCCAATGGGGTATACGCATTGAGTCTGCGCTGGCTGTAGTCCGTGTCAGGGTGCGTTGAGCGCGATGCGGTTCCGCCCTTCTTGCTTCATACTGACTGAAATTAAATTCATCTTTAGACTCGGAACGAGTTCAACGGGCCCATTTGGCTCGGCTTCGAGCGTCTTACATGCGTGCCGATCCAGACCCGCATGGTGAAGGACGGCATGCTCACCAAGGAGGAGAAGCAGTGGCTCAAGGTTTGTTTTTGTGCGCACTCTCGGCACCGAATACTTGCTGACAGTGTTGCTTGCTTCGTGCTACTGCAGGACCACAACCAGCGGTGCTACCAGATACTCGCCCCACTGCTCAAAGAGGACAAGCGCGCGTTGAAGTGGCTCAAGCGCGAGGCGGATCGCGGGATTGGCATTGCGACGGGCCCTGGCGGCATGAGTATCGACTGGGACTAATCGCGGTTTCGCGTTGCTCCTGTTTCCTGTTCTTTCACCACCTCTCTTTAAATTAGACTCTCGTGCAGGCCGTCGTCAAGACGGGCAGTACGAGTACGAGACGAGCTGTCGTTAGGACGCTCTGGTTTAGGATACGACACTGATGACGGCGCTTTCGTTCTGCTCTTTTATTATTCCTTTTCATTCGTGTGTACCTACATCTTTTTTCGCTTCTCGCTCTCGTATGTAGATAGTTTTCTGTGTAGGACCCTTTGTAGTATGTAGTCAAATGGATTATGCGCGAAACGCTGGGTGGACGTCCAAATTGAGCAGAACCACAGCCACCTCCTTCCTTTCTCGGAATTGCCGCCTTCTTTGTTTGCGACTGCCATGTTTTCGCCGTTTGCCTCGAAACTGGGTACCAATTACTGTCCTCCGGACGAAGAGGTTCTTGAAATCCAATCACTCCTCGCCGAACCGTTATCCCGTTTACAAACCCTCGACAATCGAATCGCCGAATTGCAGAAAGCCATTGACGAACTGGCCGAGGAACGAGCCACGGTGCAGGCTTATGTAGACGCACACAAGGCTTTAATCTCCCCGATCCGACGATTACCACTGGACATGCTCCAGGAAATATTCGTGGCTTGCCTCCCGACGGATCGGAACTGCGTTATGAGTGCCTGCGAAGCCCCCGTCCTTCTTGGACGGATATGTAGCTCGTGGAGGAACATATCCTTATCGACTCCTCGGATCTGGGCCCGCCTCCATATCGTAGAGCCTGAACGTCCCGAATGGGCACCTTCGCTCCACGGCGTCCGCGAGCAGAAGCAG
Source organism: Mycena galopus ATCC 62051 (assembly GCA_014925785.1). NCBI lineage: Eukaryota > Fungi > Basidiomycota > Agaricomycetes > Agaricales > Mycenaceae > Mycena > Mycena galopus. Next base: position 63,758 of record WIQG01000430.1, read on the forward strand.
GCGCAACGGATAGAGATCACCAAGGCTTGGTTGGAGCGCTCTGGCCAGTGCCCTTTGTCTATATCACTGTCCGGCAGCATTCCACCTTTTCCTCTTCAACCCGGGTACTCCGGCACATCCATTATTCTGCAGACTCTTATTCCCTTCGCATCTCGCTGGAAGAATATTTCTTTGACGGCAGCTTATTCAGAGCTGGAGAGTCTCTCCATCATCGCGGAGAATGATGTCCCCATGCTCACGAAACTGGATATAAATGAACTCCACGGCGATTCGCTGGAGCCACCTCGCACTCCGTGGGATTCTTTTGGACTCCTTCGTGGTCCCAATATTTCAAGTGTGGCGTTCTTCAGAATCAGAGCCACAAACCATACCCTGCCGCTTCGATGGGACCGACTGATATTTCTTTCCATTACAAGTCGATGGGATCTCGCCATGACGAGTGATGCTGCCGTGCATATTTTATCCTCGTGTCCCTGCCTTCAAACCTGCCGGCTGGCAGTGAATGACGATGCCCCATCTGTGGCAGAGGACCATCCAGGGGCTATTTTGGAGCTTCCATCCCTGCATTCACTCAACATTTTCAGCGTCAACAGTCCGGTTAACAGAATGGGTGGCATGTTCAGTCACATCTCGTTACCCGAGTTGCGCCACCTCAGCCTACGAGGTTTTGCGGCGGACGACGTCAGGGAGAATTTGACCTGTTTTCCTTTCCTCACCATCTCACCATGTTTGGAAAATCTCGTGACCGATACAAACCTCTTCGACGAGTCGTCTCTCGCGGATCTTCTCCGCACATTACCCCCGACGCTCCAACAGTTTCAACTCGCCTGCCGCCACTCGCTGGGACATGTCATCAACGACGATGCGCTTGCGGCTCTCACCCCATCGGCCGATCGTCCATTCAACTGCCCGGTTCTGCAGGAGCTTCGCATCACTAACAGTTGCACCCTGTCGGATGAGGCACTGCTGCGCTTTATAACAGCTAGACTGGCCATTCAGCCGACCACCCTCCGCTGTGTTGAGATCGAATTCGCCCGGGAGATGCAATTCGATATTCGACCCGATATCCAGCCGTTTCTGGACGCCGGCCTTCAATTGGACACCAGGTACTATAATGCGCCTAAACTTAGGCTTTCCCCTTGGGAGGGCCTGGCGGACGATTACTTCAATGAATAGTGTCGTCTAATGTTAAACCACCGTCTTTAGATTGAATATTATATGTATGTCCCCTCCCAGCGCATCGGTGCCGTATATGCATATGTATTATTAGGGTCCTCAATGAGACCAAGACTTGTTCCCGTCGCAGCACAATGGAGGTCCAAGGCCTCGTCGTAATATGTGCATATTTTTTGTCGATAATTAGTGACCTCTGGCTACCTCAAGCTTGGCTTTTGCTCTGTTCACGGAGGCCGTTTTCAATTTCAGGAATGAATCGTGAACGAGTTCCAATAAGCACAGAAAGTCTGGGTAACTCGAGACTACGGTGAACGCCCAGAAGCACAGCCGTCACCTTCCCTTCTTACTTAGAACCATCACCTCTAATTTTCGACCGCGATGTCCTCCCCATTCGCCTCGAAACTGGGTACCAATCACTGTCCTCCGGACGAAGAGGTTCTCAAAATCCAATCACTCCTGCTGAACCGTTATCCCGTTTCAAGTTACAGACCCTCGACAATCGAATTGCCGAATTGCAGAAAACCATTGACGAACAGGCTGAGGAACGAGCCACGGTGCGGGCTTATGTGGATGCACACAAGACTTTAATCTCCCCATCCGACGATTACCACTGGACATGCTCCAGGAAATATTCGTGGCTTGCCTCCCGACGCATCGGAACTGCGTTATGAGTGCCCGCCGCGGCGAAGCTCCTGTTCTGCTTGGCCGCATATGCAGCTCGTGGAGAACCATATCTCTCTCGACCCCTCGGCTTTGGGCCCGCCTTCATATTCCGGAGCCGATTCCTACGGTTCCCACCTTTCTCAGCGAGCAGAAGCTTACACGGCGGATGGAGGTCACAAAAACTTGTGCGCAATTTATTTCGTCTGTTCGCAGTTCACGTCGTCGAGGACGAACCGTTGTGTAAAATAAATAAACTAGCTTCGGAGACTGCAGGAGTCCCCATCCTTCGGTGTCCGATCCGAACAAGGCATGTAAGTTCCGCAGCGGGATTACTGAGTCCTTTCCATGAGCGTGATCCCCAGGTTTCTCGTAGACTCAGAGCAAAAGCGCGAAAAAGCCCCCCTTCGATATGGTGGATTGCGGATTTTGAGAGATTTCCTGAATGATCTCCGAACACAGATATGGACAATGAGCACCGGCCAGACCGCTCTAACCAAGAAAGGGAACCAAATAAAGCACCGGCGGAAAACCGTGGAGGCTTCCGATTGCTCGCCATAAGAATACTATACTGCGCAAGTTCCTTCCACTGGGAAACCAGCAATTCATTGAGATAGTTGAACGAGCTGTTTCCCGCTGACTATTGAAAGGTGCTTGTAATGCTTTTCATCGCAGAGAGACGACTTAATGCCGTCGTTTAGCCTCAGATATTCAGATGGCGCCGAGAGCTTTTTCAGCAGCCTGGGATACTAGTGAATTCACTTGGTCTCTCGCAGATTTTTGAACTCGCTGCCAGTGAAGCCAGGAAATTCCTGCTGCGCTCGATGTTTTTCGTCTAGGTTGGAACGGCAGGAGTGAAACCACCAGTTTCGAGACCTCGTAGATCGGGAATACTTTGAAGTTTGGTCCAATCACTTCGAACTTGAAAACAAGGCAGGCTCCGACTTGTTTGTAGACTGCACGGCGCTTTCGCAGACATCGCTTGCGCCAACCGTCGTTCCGTCGGGTTGGTTGAAACGCCGTCGGAGGTGTCAAGTCCGCGTCGGAGCAAACGCTTGACACACTCAATCAACAATCAATACACTCGCTCGGACCTTGTGTTCTGCTCGAGAGAGCTTGCCAGTGCGAACGTATGCCCACATTGACTTTCGAAAGGATTGAGCCCTTCATTGACGAGCTTTCGGTAGTACGCCAGCGGCCAAATATTCATGGGCGACGCGTCTTTTTCCACCACTGGCAGCAGGAGCGAGTCTGGTACCACACATGGCACACAACGTCCTACACTTTCTTCCATGAAAGTTGATTTCAAGTATATTGGCTGCTGCGCGTGTCTGGTCTAGCCGCCTAGAGTATATCAAGATCAAGGGTAGCATCACGAACCTCCTGGCCTGGTATATAATGGCCTTGCCTCATCCCCAATCTTGCGGCATCTTGCGTACAACGCCGCACTCGCATCGGCGACTCCAACCGACAATCCCCTCGGATAACATCAAATCATGGGCGTTGGAGATCCTAGCACCGCTAGCCACTGGAAAGATTGGCCGAACGCTGCTGGAGTGAGTCTGACCTGGAGCTAAATCTCAACAATTCCCTTATACCTGCTGTTAGTTCGACGTGCGCGAGGAAGTCCGCACACCCGTCTCTCTCCCGATAAGCGGTACCATCCCCGCCTATGCGGCCGGCGTCTTGTACCGCAACGGACTTGGTCCGCGCGACGTGCACGCTGACAAGGACGGGCGACGCGTCTACCGCGTGTCGCACTGGTTCGACAACCTCTCGCAGGTGCACCGCTTCCAGATCCACCCGCCCACCGCCGCCAACCCTTCCGTGACCGTTACGCACAACTCGCGCCTGACGTGCGACAAGGCGGTCGAGCGCATCAAGCGCGAGGCGCGGCGCAGCGAGTTCACGTTCGGGCCCGACCGCGACCCGTGCCAGACGATCTTCCAGAAAGCGCAGTGTTTCTTCCGCCCGCAGCCCAAGGACTCGCCGAGCAGCTTGGGCATTGGCGTTGATCTGAGCGCGAACTTCCCGGGGCTGGACAGGAATGCCAAACGCAGCGAGAAGGGTGTGGATAGCAGCAAGCTTACGACGCTGTTTAACAAGTCCGACCACGACATAGTGCAGTCGCTTGACCCGCGCACGCTCGAGCCACTGGGCATTGCCGAGCAAAAGGTCCTGCATCCAGCGCTCAAGGGCCCGATCAGTGGTGCGCACGCGGCTACGGATCCGGAGACGGGCGATGTCTTCAATTATAACCTCGACGTGGGTAAGCCGCCTACTGGCGGGATATACCGCATCTTCACGGTCTCGGCGAGGACGGGCAAGACGGATATACTCGCTACGTTCAGCCACAGGCCAGCGTACATCCACTCGATGTTTTTAACGGAGCATTTCGCGGTGCTCTGCGTGTGGAATGCCTTTTATACGGGATTCGGCGCACAGCTGCTTTGGAAGCGCAACCTCGTCGAGGCCATGGAGCAATACGACCGCTCCAAACCAGCGACGTGGTTTGTCGTCGACCGCACGGCGGCGCGGCGCGGCGTCGTCGCCACCTTCGAGACCGACGCGTTCTTCTGTTTCCATAGCATTAACACCTTCGAGGAGGCCACTAGCGACAAGGGCGACACCGTCGACCTCGTGGCCGACCTGATCGCATACGACGGGCTCGACACGATCAACCGCTTCTACATCGACAATCTCCTCTCGGACTCGCCCGCCGCGCAGAGCTTCGCCACGGACGCGTCCACCCGCGGCATATACCGCCGCTACCGCCTCCCTGGCGTTCCCCTCTCTAAACCCAACAAGGTATCGTCGCTTAAAGCCGTCAAGGGCGAGCTGCTCTTCTCCGGCCCCCAGGGCTACGCGCCCGAGCTGCCGAGCATCAACCCCACGCGCCGCACGCGCGACTACCGCTTCGCGTACGGCACCATCGACACCGCGACGAGGAGCACCTTCGTCGACGGGCTGGTGAAGTGGGACGTGCGGAACCGGACGTACACGACGTGGTGCGTGCACGGGCAGACGCCGAGCGAGCCGATCTTCGTCGCGGACCCGGCGCGGAGCGACAGGGAGGACGGCGGGTGCTTGCTGTCGGTCGTGTTGGACGGGACGGAGGGGAAGAGCTATTTGCTGGTGCTGGATGCGGAGACGATGCAGGAGATGGGGCGCGCGAGCGTGGATGGCGTTGTGGGCTTTGGGTTCCACGGGATCCATGTTCCGCAGGAGATGGTCGATGAATGAGTGGTGTGGATCGTTGTGCGCGGTCAAGTGTTCGTCATTCGTCGATAAATCCCTATCGTACGCACTGTAATTATTTTCAGTACGCCTCTTTAATTCTGCCTATGCATTTTTATCCTTCTTGCTATGATCATAACCCAGCTCGACGTACATGTACTCCTTGATGTCTCCTTCGGACATCGTTACCACATGCGAGAGGGAAACGGCTTGGACTTATTCCTCGTAGCACTGGATAATTGGCACGTCTTTGTGCGTCCAGTACTGTTGTAGCGAGGGATAGCTATTCGGCGGTATTGTCAGGCGGAGCGGTGTCCAATGCGCACGGTCGAAACCATTGGAAGCCAAAACATAGATTAACTTGAAAGCACAGGTTCCTGCTACTAGTACTGACTGGCATATTTTATGTGGCAGAGGTCTGGTAATAATCCGCCCTACCCGAAGGAGACACCTCCGTTGCAGGCGTATTAAAAATACGTCGCGTCGAGTTCGAGGCCGGCGTCCAGGAACGGCTGGATATCAGGTCGAATATCCGACTGGATCTCCCGGGTGAAATTCACCTGAACACGGCGTAGCGTGGGTGGTTTAACGGCCATCCGAGCTATGATGAAAAGCAGGAGTGCCTGATCGGACAAGGCGTAACATGAGTTGAGTTGAAGTTCTCGGAGGAGCGGGCAGCTAAACGTAGCTGGGGTGAGAACCCCGAGTACATCGGCATCGATGATACTTGTCTCCACACCATCATCGTACAGTTTTGGATGGGTCAATGGGACAACCAAATCATTTGATCTTGCTAAGATGATTCCACAAATTTAGAACATTTCTGAGGAAACCAAAGTGTTTCGAATGAGTACATCTCGAATTTATCAAAATCTTAGGGCCAGGCAATTCAAACTGATCGAGATTGAAGAAAAATCGACCATCCCATTGAGTGTCTACGAAAAACACCGCCAAACATGCCCTCATCATTTGTCTCTGTGCACCTTTTCCCAACCTCATATTGCCCCAGAGACAGTCGGGACCCAAGTTATATAAGTAAATCTCATATATGACAAAGTTTTGCCTCAAACAACAGAGGGGAATAGGGAGAACTTGACCATCCCATTGAGTGTCGCGTCCCATTGACACATCCAAAACTGTAGCTGGTGCACTTAAGTTCAAACCGTTGTATGATAGGCGGCAATGTGCGGAGAAGATCCATGAGAGACTGCTTGTCGAAGATCTCGAAATTGAGTTGCGCACTTTCCAGGCGTGGGCAGATGGTGAAGAGAGGGAAAAAGGATTGGATATTGCCGCTCGCCCCAAAGCCATGGATGAGATGCAGGCCAAGGTGCCACAACTCGGGTAACAAAAGGCGGCTGAACAACCCTCTCTGTCTGTTAACGGGAATGTTGGCGCTGACGATGTGGAGCCAACGGAGACATGGAAGCTCGAGTATGGTTCCATGAGGTATTTCGACTGCAGACTCATCATTCACCAGCAAGCGACAGTTGTGAAGGTGAGGACATCTGGAGAAGATAGCGAGGGCCATATCACTGGTGATACCCAACGGGTAGGCCCATCCGTCGCCTGTAATGCAGAGCGACACCAACTGGTCCCATCGCAACGGGAAGGCTTGGGGGTCGATATTGAATCTGGAGAATGTATTGGTTCCGAAGAACGTGAAACTGGAAATATCGGGACCACGAAGGAGCCCGAAAGAGCCCCAATTAATGGGCTCATGCAATTCCTCCACGGCAATTTCATTTATATGGAGTGTCTTGAGCATAGGTAAATGCTCCTCGGCGATGTTGGTCAGACTGTTGAGGGCAGAGAAAGGCACCCTTAGCGAAATATCCAGCCAGCGGTGTGCGAATGGAATAAGGGCCTGTAAAATCAAACCCCCTTGGCCTCCCCCACTATGACACCACGTGAGACCACGTGTCGCCACGTGTTGACACAAAATCATAGCGACGCAACCTTTAACTTTAAGGCACGAATTGCAGCACAGTCTGTAAGTGGTATAGTATAGTTAATTAGCTCATTCCATAAACTGAGAATATATCACTGTCTTCATACAAAAATTAACATTAGTTTGGCCAGCTAAGTATTGGTCTGTAGAAAGCAAATTCCACTGATTGAGTCCAAAGAAAGGAGCCATATATTAACAGGATTGAAGATGAGTAAGTGAACATCTTTGAAATTTTGTCAAAATCAAAATGAATAAAAATGTACAACCAAAAGCTAAAATGTGATAGACGCGGAAATCGAACCCACGTTGGCTGCAAATTAACCGAATGACACCATTAACCACTACACTATTCCACCAAGGCAACCAAGGTTTAAGATCAGTGTAGACCTGACCGGGCTGTTCGAGACCCTGCACGTGCACCGATTAGATTAGATTTACCTTTTAAGGCAATGTCATAGTGGGGGAGGCGTGTGGGAGATTGTAAAATCATGGTAGTGCCGGAGCAATCGGATGGGGCAGGGCCAGAGGAACTACGGCCCCATAGCGATATTGACAAAGGACATTGGCCTGACCGCCCCAACCAAGTCTTGGTGCCCTCGATCCGCTTCGCAAGCTGCTGCTCGCTGAGAGAAGCGGAGTCCGCTGGAAATGGCTCGTCGATACGGAGGTGGGTCCAAAGGCGGGGTATTGAGAGAGATAAGGTTCTCCACAGGCTGCAAATGCGTCCAAGCAGCACAGGGAAACTTGCGCAGTTCCAGTGCGTGAAGAGACAAGCCACGAATATTCCTTGCAGTATAACCGACGGCAATCGCCTGATGGGAGAGATTAAAGCCCTGTGTGCGTCCACATAAGCCCTGACTGTGGCTCGTTCCACCTCCAGGTCCGACTCGGAGTCGTCAATATAGCATTCGGCAATTCAGCGTTTCGATCGTCCACGCTTTGTAAACGGGACAATGGTTCGACGAGGAGGGTTCGAGTTTCTAGGACCTCGTCATCTAAAGGACAGTAATTGGTGCCCAGTTTCGAGGCGAATGGTGAGGACATCGTGGTCGAAAATTACAAGTCACAGTTCCAAGAAAGGAAGGATGTGGCTGTGCTTCCGACTCTTTCGTCGCGCGTTGGTCGCGCATCCTGGCTTCGCGCACAATCCATTTGGCCACGGCTGCAAAAGGTCCCTACACAGAAAATTACCTACATAGGGAAACCGCGGTCAGTCCCACTTGATCCGTCACAATGCCAATCCTGCGAACCGCCTCGCGCTCGAGCCACTTCATCGCCCGCTGTTGTCTTTAATCGGCGGGGCGAGGATCTGGTAACACTGCTGGTCATGGTCCTGCGTAGCGCAAAACGATATCATCAACGAGTTTTCGGTGCGCCGAAAGCGAACAGAAACAAACCTTGAGCCACTGCTTCTCTCCTCGGTGAGCATGCCGTCCTTCACCATGTCTGAATCGGCACACACGTAAGGCGCTCGAAGCCGAGCCACATGAACCCGTTGGTCTCCTTCCAAATCTCAAGTTTAATTTCAGTCACGAAGCAAGAAGGGTGGACAGCCTTTTCGTCGAATCACTGAAATGTGCTCTCCTACTTTTCGTAGAGCTCGTCGGAACGTGTGACGTGCTTGAACTGGGAATAGGCGTCTGCGGGCTCGGTGCGGAGGGATGCCACGCTGGAAATGGAGCCAGGATGCGCAGGAGGAATGGACGCGTAAATGTCGCGCCGGGGTAGAGCATTGGAGGAAATGGAGCGCATTGGGACGCGGCCGAGGTGTCCTTCACAGATTGAGGGTGTGAAGGCCTTTATACGAGCTCGCGGTGGGGCGCAGAATTAGTGCCCATACAGTCCTTCGAAGGCGCGCCAGAGCGGTCATTCCGAACGATAAACAGGAGAAGACCAGCCGGTAGAGGAGCGCCAAAGCGTAAACGCACGCTTTTGCTTTGGAATCGCCGATAACCAAGCCTTGCCAGCTTGTTCAGGGACGTCGAGGGAAGACACATTTTGCTCAAATTACCTCTTTAGGTCACCCGGTGGCGACTTTTATCTGGCGTGTTGTCCGAGTCCGCGCGCGGCGAGGCGCAGATTCAAAATTCAAGGTGTCGTGAGATGCGAAGGACCACTTTTCGCAGGATGGGCCCTGAATTTTTCTGTTGAAGCTTGGTTAAGTATACTAGGTGACTAACCCGAATTTGGCCCACCGGACGACATTCGAAAGTCTCTTTCTGTACGACTCGCGGCTGGATAAATATTGTCCGTGTTATTTCTCGATGCCGAGAAGAGTGTTTTCCCCAAGCCTATCTGTGAGGGGCCGCGGAGTGTTCATTATTCAAGAACTCGGGAGTCGGGAGTCGGCGGCACGAACTTCTTGTCAGCCATGATATCTCGGTTGTCGGGGTCTCTCCGGGTTGGGGGAATGAAGATATGCGGTTTCCTATATGGGCAGTATTTTTACCATGTGCACTGATATCGATCGAGACTATTGGCTGTGCTTCGAAGCAGTGATCCTTGTCAATGCTCACGACGGCTCCTTGTTCACTACCATCGACTTGAAGGCGCCTTGAAAGATGGACCCAATAACTTTCACCACAAATTTTATCACACTCGCAACCTTTATTAAGGACCTCATCGAAGTTGGTGAAAGTATTCGTCAATCCATCGAAAAGGTGAGAAATTTCTTGGCCCGAAAATAGAGTTGACTCAGAAGAATCTAGGTCGGCGAGAATCGACGCCAAATTCGAGAGCTCACCGAGGATGTCCTGCGTACCCTCTATGGCCTCGCCAATCTTACCTGTGGGCGCGAGGACACATTCCAAGGACCGGAGTTGTTGGGTGCTCTGGAGAATCTGAAGATGTGAGTTTTCTTGTTCTGGTTTTATCCTTATTCACGCCAAACTCAGAGAGATGCTCCATGTTCACGCCAAATGCCGCAAAATCTCCAATGTACAGCTCCCTGGCTTTCGGGCTGTTGGCTCTCAATTCAAGGCCTGGGTGAAGCGTGATGATCTTGAGAAGAAAATCAGAGGTCTAAAGGAACATGTGAACAAGTGTTACCTTCAATTCACGGTGAGAGTGCACCTTGATTGTCTCGGACTCTAGGGTTACATTTTATATAGGCATTATCTACTGCTCGTATTGAGCAAACATCTGCTCAAGCGGTGCAAACAACTTTGCGCTTAGAACAAAGACTGATTGTGAACAATGTGGAAAATCAAATTAAACTGCGGAGAATTGAAGGCATGATGGCTCAGATGCTGCTCGAGACCGAATTTGGTCGGAATAAGACAGATCAAGTGATTCAAATAATATCATCTGTAGGTGTTTTTATGTTTTACGTGAACACAGATTGATTGCCTTCAAGGATCCAACCCACGCAAGTCTAGAATCTCAATATCTGTCTGTGCAGACCATGCACCTCATCAATTTACTTGAACATTTTTTGACTAGTGGCAGATTGATCTTGCATGCACCTCTTTGGAGTCCAAGCCTTTTCAGCCGGTGTTCCTGAAATCCACACCTCTGCATGTACTGCATCAGATCTTAGGTGCTATTGTGAAACTCAATGAAAGCCACAATGTTTGGATACCTCTGGAGTCCATACAAAATATTGTGGTAAACCTTGGGGTATTTCTCATGAGCATTGGATTCACTTCAGAAAGCTTAGCCTGGGAGGGCCTGAAAATCCGGATTCTTCATACACTGGATGGTTCTTCTCTGACTTCACCGAGCATGGCAAATGCACTCGGCCTACTTTCAATTGCGCACCAGCGGCAACTCCAATTCCACTCTGCCCTCAAAGCCTCCCAACAATCTCTTGATCTCTGGTATCATATATCTGAAAGTCTGCCAGAAGTGGACAATCAGATAGGCCAGTTGACAGCATTAACCACTCATGCACGGAATCTCCTAGAGACTGGTCAGAAGATAACTGCATTGTCTACAGCCCAAGATGCTGTTGCCCTGTCTCAGTCCATTTTTGAACAGATAATCAAATCTAGTTCAGGACCATCATCCTTGGTGGATGAATTCAAAGCAGTATGGGCTTATATGGCTGTTTTCAATTTCGCCAAGGCTCTGTCCTCACTCAATTGGCACATGGAATCATATGAAACATCGAGGCAAGGTTTCCAGACAATCCTCAAATTGCCAGTCTTTCTCCACCCTCCTTCTGAAGAATACATTGACTCATTTTTGGATCAAATTTGCATCATAGCTGAGAGACAAATGTTTTCACTCAGCATGCTTGAAGACTGTGTAATTCTCTTTCGTGATCTATCTCATATCTACCCAGAATTTTCATCTCAATTTCTTTGGCTCCTCCATGCCTATGCATATCTTGCCCAGCTAGATCATTCCCCAGGTTCAAGCTCTTCTGGTATGGAGATCATCCGGGTTTTTCTGGAACCTACCTTGGACCATCCACCACCTGAGCTGGATGTTACCCAGTCAATGCTTACCAACTTTGGATCATATGGTGGTGTAATTGAGGATGCAGTCAAGGCCTTCTACACTGTGCCCAGACACCATAGTGATGTCTTGATTGAGAACATCTTTATCACCCACTTTGATCAGGCCATTGTTGTTTTCCGGCAGGTTACAATCAACCCAACCACAATCCAATGGGTCCTCTACACAATCACTAGAGTTTTTCCATTTGTCTCCAATCCCAACCAAATGCTCCTGCTACGAGTCCTGACAGGGACCATGGAGCACTTTGCCATGATTCTTGACATTCAGAGATTGGATTGGGTCCTCCAGAATTTACTCTGGTCAATTTTGACCCACTTATGGACAACTGGATTGTTGGAAGAGGCACTCCAAGTCTCTGTGCAGGTGATCAAATTCCTGGAATCCTGCCCCCATGCACACAATTTAAGTGCCACAGAAGAATGGCTATTGCAACAGCAATTCATCCTGTGTGACATGGGTAGGTTTTCTGATGTAATCAGGCTGATACCAAAGACAAAACACATTGTCTCAGGTCCAGAGCCCTTCTTCTTGCATCCTTATATCTTTCGGGCCCACACTCTTCATCACATCAACAGACACCAAGAGGTGCTTCAACTCCTTATGAAAGGAGTGGTGGCTGGATCCCGCAGATATTGGACAGACAATGGGGAGGTCTTCCAGTTCCAACTTTATTTCCTACACACAGAACTTGCAGCTGTTCATAATCATTTAGGACATCAGGAAAGGGCCCTCAAGACTGCAGAACAAACTGTTGCAGCTTGCCGAAAAGAGGTCCACAATAGCTTTCATATATTGGAACAACAAAAATGCATACTCATTCACTCTCTCACCACTCTTTCAAATTGCCTTGCTAAAATTGGAAGGAATATTGAGGCTCTCACAGTTGCTCAGGAGGCAGTCTTGATATACACTGAGAATGCACCTCACATGTGGGGCCATTTCCGGTACACAATCAGGAAGGAAGAATTTGGAGCAAATGCCTTCCATGCTTTGTCCCTGCGACTTTTGATGTTTGGCAAGCCTGAGCAAGCACTTTTGAATGCCAAGAAAGCTGAGAAATTGTATCGCAAGTTGATTGTGTTGGCTCCAAGGCACCTCCCCACCCTTGCCAATAACCTTCGAAACCAGGCTTCAATTCTCTGGGATCTTACCCGCCAAGATGAAGCCATCACGGCCTGCAAGGAAGCAGTTAACATTATGCGGAAGGTAGTAGATCTCGAGATGTATTTTCTCTCAGCTCTGGCCAAAGCTTTGGCTCACCTTGTGTGCTATGTCACAGAAAAAGGTGATTTAGGCAGCATGTCCACCATTATCACTGAATGTGCCGACATACAAAGAAAGATTACAACTTTGCCTCCTCAGCCCAACTATATATTTGAAAAGGTGGAATGGGATGATGAGAGCAAAGCTTGGGAGACTTACAGTGTACCTGTGTTGTCAACCACACAGAGTCCAGGTGGCAATACTCACTTGATGTCAAAATTGGGGATCCCAGAAGCTACAACCATGCCCAGTGGTGGTGTTGTCATTGGATCACTCAAAGAAGCACCAGTCAGCCCAAATGCCACTGTGGTGACCTCTGTTGTAGCACCGGAAGACCCTTTGAACACTGTCAAAAACACAGCCATTTCCACCAAGAATTATTTCATGGATGTCTTCAATAAGCCACTGGAAGTGAGGTTGAGCAGCACATTGACACTAATGAACATCTTGTGGTGGATTTTGCTGGGGATTTTGTTGTCCATTGTGTGGAGTTCTACTTGTTTTTGAATCTTAGGGTATATTAGGTTCATCACATATTTCATTTGAATGTAACTTTGTATATATTGCCAAACTGGTAGCAGTTAACATTCTGATGGAAGGATGACCAATAAGTAAACTTACAAGGAGACAGTGGGATACACCAGATGCAACATGCACAGCACATTATAAGTGTGACACATCAAGAATAGATGTGACACATCCCTGTGATGTGCAACACATCTTCAATATGTACGACACATCCCAATGAAAGTATGACACCCAACTAAAAGGTCGACACATTGAGTGCAACACATTTTTACATGGACAGGAATTGCCGAAAGCAGTCTCACTGACTTCAAGTCAATCCAAAGACCAGGAAATTTGCATTAAAATGGATCTAGAGCTTGAAATACATGAGGCATTGAGTCTTTCGTATGGTAAAATGTTGAGTATAAACCTAATGGGTGCGCTGGTGTACTGTGCACGATCATTTGGTTTCAACTATGTTGGCTGGGTCAAGACCATCAATATTTCCCTTGCATTTCTGCAATACTGGCTTCGGTGCAGGGGGGTCTGGGCAAGCTGGATGAAGGGGAAAAAGCTGGAATGGATGAGAGCTGAAGAAACGATAAAGGAAAGGAGCTGAGATGCCAATCAAATTGTTGTTGTATTCAAGCATGGAAGATGTCAAAGCTAGTATTCAGGTAGTCTCTGTAACAGAACTGATATACAGATGACGATCAAGATGTATCTGTATATGGTCTGTTAGTAATCACGGGTCACTTGTTGGCAGACCAACAGATTACGTAAAAGGGACCAATCACTATTTTGCGGTCTTGTTCTCAGACACCTTCTGAGGCAATAATTCCACGAATATTTGAGTTTATAGAGGATCTTCCAATGAACAAAATATTCCCTTACAACTAAGCAAAAGGTGGAGCTGTTGTAATGATATGGGACGAGTTTGTTCACACGGGATTGTCTCAGCAGTTTTGCGGTTGATTCTGGCTGGAAGATCTCCTCAATTTTGCTTCATGAACACAAATTAATATTTCAAGATATTCACAGTGCATATTCGTTGTGATACAAAAGAAAGAATGTCCGTAGGTAATGTTGCCGCAAAACTTGACTTGAGTCTCAGAAGTCGACAAGTAAGTCGCATTTTGAGTCAAGTTAAGTCGAGTTACAAATTTGACTTGATGCGACTTGGAAGTTTCTTGGAGTCGACTTGAGTCGACTTAAGTACGTTCAAGTCGCTTTAAAACCCGGAGTCCTGAGGAATAATCAATATGTTCTATGTATTCTACGTACACCCCTAGTTCTTTCCATGTTCACATCACCCGGGATTAGCAGGAATTCACTTTAATACATGGGTTGAGCCTACCATCACATTTGCATGCACACAATCAGAAAGAGCTCAAGGTTGGAGAGCCTTGCAAAGGGAGATGTCTGAATACATGTTTCTCTAGACGAATGTCGCGCACACGCATTCAGTGGCTGTGCTGATCTGTCTGCGTTTGACAGGGTATTCGTTTGACAGGATCTGTTTTGATCTGTTGTTCCCGCAGACACTTGGGCACAATTCGGGTCAGCGCGCTAGTGCGCACTGCGCATCACAACAGACTATTCATGGGTTAAGTTCACATCTCAAGACATGGCAGATCCGCATTTAATTTCAGGTGACTGTTCTCATCTTTGTGAACAGATTTGATTTCGCACTGACTGTTCTCATATTGAATGATAGATTTCATTTGTGCCGACTATTAATGTACTTCCCTGTCAATTGGGAGCCAATAATTCATCCTATAACTTTGTACCAATCGGCATTTAATTGCAGGTGACTGTTCTCATCTTTGTGAACAGATTTGAGTTTGTGTTGACGGTTTTCAGATTTTTTCATATTGAATGATGCGCTGGCTGTTCTCATATTTAATCATGTATTTTATTTGTGCTGACTGTTCATATACGAACATGTCATTTGGGAGCCAGTATTTCATCCTATAACTTTCTATCTCACTGATATGGCTCGGGCCAAGCCCAAAGGTTGCCGATGTAATGTGAGAACCAGGTGTCAGGTGAATATTATCTTGTTTTCGCTGACAACTTCATTTGAAACGGTTTCTCTATTTATATGCTCTTTGGACGTGCAGAATTCTTGTCATTTTCACATCTCTTTGTCTCCCTTGTGCTTTCATTTGTTCTGGTGTTTCTGCCGAGGACAGCACCTCAAACGGCTGCTTATTCCTATGTTCTTTGGACATGCGGAATTCTTCTCATTTTCATATCTCTTTGTCTCCCTTGTGCTTTCCTTTGGTCTGGTGCTCTTGCCGAGAATGTCCCCTCAAACGGCTTCTTCTTCCTGCTCTATGTATATGCTCTTTGAACGTGCAGAATCCTTCGAATTTCCATATCTCTTCGTCGCCCTCATGCTTTTCATTGGAGATAGAGGTATCCGGCGTTGAATTTAGCACAAAATCAACGCGGGCCCTGTTCTCACTCCTTAGATGAGATGCCAACTGTCAAGTCTCTCAGTTGTATGAAAACTGCCAGTTGTTGCGATAACAGAGTCCACCTTGTGGCTCTATCGTTCTCAAAAATAGAGCATCCGGGGGTATTTGAAGGTGAGTGATTTTCGACTCCACTAAGCGCTCCTCTCCAATGGGCCCCAAAAAACAAGACCTCAAGTCAAAGAGCTCAGCCGACTCAAATCGTCTGCCTGTCTCTCAGGACGATGGCCCAAGACGCCGGTCTGCCAGGCAAGGATCCACGAAAGGCACCTCTTCAGACCCTCCAGCTGCAACAATCCAACCGCCGGCAGCTCAATCATCACAGAGCTCTCATGACCCGCATGGATATGCCCCCCTGGGATGTCAGTGCCTTTATTTCTGTGTAACGATTACGATTCAGACTCATTGGTACCACAGTGTTTAACCTGCAACCTCAATCTTCAACTTTTGGTGTGTTATGTCTGCCACCTCTGAAATCGTCTAATGCTTGCACAGTGCAAGACCAGCAGATCGATTCAGGTACCTTGGGCAGCAAGACACCCATACAGAGGATGGTATGTTCTCTTGTATTCACTGATTTTCCGTCTTTGAGCTATTCAATAGGCTTTACCACTGCAAGCGTCCCCTCGTCATCCCTTAACCAATTTTGGGACTCCACAAACACCAGTCCGACTGCAAACTCAGCACCTGACGCAGCCGCAACAAACACCAGCGCAGCGTGCAGCACGCCGTCTTGAGGCCCAAATCACTGATTACGGCCCCATGGCCAGCCCTGGTCCTCGGTGTCGAGATTGGAATGATGACATTTCCGATGAAGACGAGACTAGTCCCAGATTTGAACCGTCTGTGGAAGAGAATGATTCAGAGCCTGAGGAGGCTCCTCGCCCTCCAGCAGGACGCCGCCATGTATGTGTTCCGCCTTGGAGCGTTATTGAGAACTAAAATCGCAACAATTTGATTAGGTCAATGTTGTTGTCTTGAACTCCGATGACTCTGATAATGAGTCCGAAAATCCTTCTAACAGCGGGCGGCAACAGCCTCGTGGTCGTCGAGGTGGGCGACTGGGGAATACTGCGGTCACTGATCCTACTCCGGCCGCTCCACCAGCACGAAAGGGAAAGAACAAGGCTGCATATGTGGAAGATGATGCAGGGTTCGAGTGGGCTGATGAGACTGTGATTGCTCGTGAGCGTGCACCCGATGGCAAATATTTCTGGGGTCGGCATGTTCAGAGTGGTTCATGGAAATGTTGTCTGTGCAGGTAAGTTACTTGTGTTTCTGGTCGGCATTGTTCTTGATCAACCTACAGTGAGATATATGCAAGTGGTAACAGTGGGACCACGCTTCGTGGCCATATAAAATGCGCACATGCTACAGAATTCCTTGCCGAAATCAGGGCTCGAGGCTGGGAAACGAAACTGCCAGCCAGTTTATTGACTGCACTCGAGGGATCTGGGCAAGATTCGGTAGAAGGAAGGACGCGGGTTCCATTTTCTACGCAAGAGCTTTTGAACCAGCTCATGAGGGTTATCGTGGCTAATGATCTGGTGCGTCGTTTGATTATTATTTTTGACTTTGGGCTAACCACAGCAATAGTCAATCAACCTGGTTGAAAATCGGGACTTCCGCGACCTACTTCTCCTACTGCATGAATCATTGCATGAAAAGGACATCCCTCACCGTACAAAGCTTCGATCAGTCATCATTGATCAGTGGAAAGAATATTACAATGCGCTCAAACAAGAGTTATATGTACGCAAATTTACTTGAGCCCGAAATCTACATCCAGAGGGTTGAATAAATTATATAGGGTGCTCTCGGGAAAATCAGCTTCACAGCTGATATGTGAAGCAGCAAAGGAATGAACCCATATCTTGCGCTCACAGCTCACTGGCTCAGCCGCAATGCTGAGACGGGTCAAGTGACACTCCGACAAGCGTTACTAGCATTCCGTCGTGTTCGTGGGGGTCATAGCGGTGCACGTATTGCACGCATTGTCTTTCACATTTTGGAATCTGCGGAGATTCTTCATAAAGTCTAATTTATTGTTTGTTTAGTATTCATTTGGCTCTAATGCATATTTCTGACCAGATCGGGCACTTTACCATGGACAACGCCTCCCCCAACATCACATTTATGGTCCACCTCGAAACAGAACTGCATGCAATCGGGGTCGATGATTTTGATGCAAAGAAAAACTTCATTCGGTGCTTTTCCCACATAATCAATTTGTGCGCTCAAGCTGTTATCAAGAAGATGGAGAAGGCCGACACAACAGAGGATTACTCGGACACAGAGACCGAACCAGCCACACCTACTGATTATTCTGACAATGGTCAACTCGACTTCCTTCGACCCGTCCAAACAAAACGGAAATCTGGTCCTATCCATCGAGCCAGAAAAACTGTGGGTTTTATTCGAAAATCGGGTCTACGCCGTGATCTTCTGATGGAAATCATGGCGGATGGCAATGTAAAGCAATTGTGGATGGAACAAAGGGTGGTTGGGGATAGGATTGAGAAGGTGGTTATTTTTTTGAAGCCAGTCATACTTCTTCCAGACGTCAAGACACGGTGGGATTCACTATTTTATATGCTCCGTAGGCTGCGCTACCTGAGAGAGGTATGTGGGAACATCTATCCAATCACATACACTGATGCTAACAACTCAGCCATTGACACAATTCATGGTCATGGATCGGGATGGACGGAACTTCCGCCATCAACTTCAATCACAGCACTGGGATCGGTTGGAATTGTTGGAGTTGATTTTGCAGGTTTGTTTTTCTCGTCCTTGTTGGTGTATGCACAAGTTCACTTTCACCACTAGCAACCACATGTCGTGCAAACTGCTATGGCAGTTGAAAATACACCGATGCTTTCAGCTACTATTCCTGCCTTCAAACTTTTTGTTTCATCATGGAAGGCTATGCAGGATGATCAGGATTTAGTCAATGCAAACATTGTTACTCTCATCAAACCCGGACTCGAGCTTGCCAACAAATACTACAGCAAGCTGGGGGAAACAGATGCATATGTCATTTCGATGTGTACGCCGTCTCCTTACCCTTTGATTTACCGATTTGATTTTGGCTCTCAGTTATCAACCCCTCTGTTCGGTTCGAGTGGATTCGGAAAAATTGGGACCCCGAATTGCAGACCAAGGCACGACAAATGGTTCTTGATAAGGCATGCCTTCGTTCTTTTGTCGGGACCTGTACTGACTGCAAGATTCTAGCTTCGAGAATATCAAGAGGACGATGCATCCACCAGAAATGGCCCAGCTCGTTCTGGTTCCCGCAACTCATCCGGATCTCATCAGGCATCACGTCAGCCGTCCCGTCAGCCATCCCGTGCACGATCAACTGCAACACCAGCTCCAATTGCGGCGAATACTATTGTTCGAACTCTGGACCGATATCGGACCACCTCAACATCATTAGATTTCTCAGCAGTGGCTGGTCGAACTTCCAGCGGGCAGTGGAGTGTTGAGGAAGAAATGAACGATTATATTTCCAGCTCTATTCCACCTCGGAGCTCAACCGACATGATTGGTTACTGGACTGTAAGTCAAAATTGTTGCCTATCCTTCTACTTATGCTTATTGCTCAATGATTTAACAGAATCACGGAAGCAAGACATGGAAAACCATTTATCAGCTGTTCCTTGATTATGCACCGATTCAAGCGACGTCAGTCCCATCCGAGCGGGTCTTTTCCTCCTCTGCGCAGACTGATACCAAGCGACGCAACCGAATCAGTCCTTTACTAATGGAGGCCCTGCAGATGTTAAAGTTCAACTTTAAAAAGACCCAACTGAACTTTATGTTGGAGTGGCAGTGTGCTCCCATTCCGGATGCTGAAGAGGACTGGTTGCGGAAACTGGGATCTGAGACAGATGCGGAACAGCAGAAGAGCTTGTACAGGGAGATCTGGGATGATTGGGATCTGCTTGACAGGCAGTACTTCGAAATGCCGGAGGAGGTTGGGGCTTGATTAGCATTACTGCGCCATATTTGATCTCTCCGATTATTAACATGTAGTTATGAACTGTTATGACATGAAACTTTAACTTTCGTGCAATTCCATGCGTTTTAGGGAAATATGAATTCGACTTCAATGACTTAAGTCTACCTAAGTCGACTTGAGGTCGGAAGTTTCCATTACGAAGTCGACTCAAGTTGACTTCGTGGTGACTTTCATGTACTCGACTCGGTTTAACTCGACTTCGAAGTTTCGGCAACATTATCTGTAGGTACAGCCACTCTTTTACGTAATTTGACGGTCCACCAACAAGCGGCCCGTGATTACTATCAGACTAGTATTGAGGCATCAGGAGTCAGAAGGCTAACCCCAAATTGCTCAAGATCAAAATTATTCAAGTCTGATATTGATTCGAAACTGGTGAAATTTGAAATATCAGACCAGAAGTCTGCATATCCTCCGAAATTGGTGGCAGCTGAGCTGAGGGGATTCAAGGGAGCCACATGCAAGCTACACTGCTGGAAGCTCACCACGTGGATACGAAATGAGCAACACTAAGAAAGTCTTCATGCCGGCACAGAATAAGACCAGAGTATATTGTAAAGCAGAAAGGTGGTACAATGGTCGTGGTAAGAGATCAAGAAGAAGTGTGTCATGTGATAGGTATGGTGGTGTGATCAGTGTATAGTAATCCGTCAGGTTTACACCCTCCCCCTCCCCGAAAAATTGACCCGTCTTGCAACCACAAAAAGGAAAGAAATGATGTAACATACTTGATGAGTATCTACAAACTGCTCCGTGGGTGCGTTAAAAACCCAGTGGGAAAAGCTACTGGGGCAGGCACAAAAAGAAGCAAAGGACATGCACGTCTAGACCGTTCCTCCATCCCCTCGTGCAAGCCATCGATCGAGAGCCTCAGCTTGTGCGAGTTCGCGTCCGGGGAGCCAGCGGTTTCCTTCTGGGCCGTATCCAGAAAACTTCACAAGGTACTGTTTTCCCTTCCCGTGTTTCCGCTTGTCAACAATCTCGTTGATGAACCATTCCTCCTTGCTGTTGTCATTCAAGATTGGATCAGGTTCCGGTAGTTTCCTGTTCGGGAAGAGTTCGTTGTCGTTTTCTATATATGGTTCAATTTCAGAGAAGTGGAAGACTGGGAAAATGTTTGGTTGATTTGGGAGACTTAGCGTGACTGTTGAGTATTCCGGGTGAAGTGCCATGATTGTATAAGGGCCATTGAAACGCGGCATGAACTTCGCTACACACTTCTCGGTTTTCTTCAGATACTCGGCCCGCCTGTGCGTTGTCGACAGCTTCATGCGATCCCCCACTTTGAACACATGATCAGGCCACCGAGTCTTGTTCGCTTGTTCCGCCTGGCAGATCTTTGGGATCAAAAGGTTCTCCTTTGCCTCCGTAACGCCGTCACTGAGGCGTTGAATAAGTTCAGCCACAAGTATGTTGTCTGCTGGGGCACTTGTTGCAGGTACGTTGACCAAGGGGGGAATGACTCGGGGTAACCTTCCCATGCATATCTGGAATCCCGAGAACCCCGTTGATGCATTCACAGTGTTCGTCATGTTGAAGCGAACACGCGGTAGAGCACGTACCCAGCCACGCTGATTTCATGAGACATGGAAGCCTAGCGCTTGGTTCACTGTCTTGTTCGTCCTCTCACTCGCTCCATCCGTTTGCGGGTGCCAGGCTGTGGACATCTTCAATTTCGTACCTGTAAGCTTATGCAGTGCCTTCCAGAACTTGGAAACGAAAAGCTTATCTTGGTCTGAAACAATGTCCAGGGGCAGCCCGTTATTGCAATACCATTGGTCAAAGAACAGAAGCACCAGTTTATCAGCAGTAATGTTTGTCTTGCAAGGTACGAGCTTGATGTCAGAACCCAGGTGGCAGGTCATTGAAACGATACAGTTATATCCCTGGTTTGGTGGGAGAGGGCCAATAAAATCTATTGCAACAGAGTCCCCGTGCTGTTCCGGGATGGGTAATGGGTGTAGTGGGCCAGCCTTGCATTTAGTTCTGGATTTGTTATGTTGGCAGTCTGCACATGCTGGAATATATGCTGATTCCAGCTCCTGTCGCATGTTGGGCCAGTAATATGCATCTCGAAGTGATTTGTAGCTTTTGTCGAAACCGAAATGGCCCAGAGCATCATGGGTGAGGTGGAACAGCATTTTGCGTAGGTCCAATGCTTGAGGTATAATCAGCCAGCCTCCAACGTACCAGAGCTTCTCGTCCTCATTGAACTTCAGTCCGTGGAGACCGGTGCTCGCAGATGCCAGTTTCTTGCACCAAGGATCCAGGTTGTATCCTGCACGGATCTTCGCCAACAGATCTGTGTCCGTGGTGATGGTGAGGACGGAGGCGATCTTTGGCTGCTCCCGTGTTTTGATTCGTGTTCTCACCAAGCATCGGGCGGCTGTGTACGGTGATTCCGCTCTTGGTTTCAAGATCGACGCGACAATTGGCCCTCACGTCTCATCCTCAGGCCATGGATACTCAGCATTTGGTTCGATCTCAGTGCTCTCTGTGAATTCCGTTCTCGCCAATGCATCTGCTACTGTGTTATCTTCTCCGTGGACATATATGATTTTGCAATTGTATTGGCTCATAAATTCCATCCATCTCGCCTGCCGTCTCGACAGGTCCTTCTGTTTTTCAAAGTTCTCCAAGGTACGGTGGTCAGTGTAAATCAGAAAATCAGACCCCAGCAAATCAACCCGCCATTTGTATAAGGCTCTGATTATCGCCAATAACTCTTTTTCATGGACCGGGTAGTTCAGCTCCGCGGCTTTCAATGTCATTGAGTCGAAGGCTACAGGCCTGGCGGTCTCCCAGGTTGGTCCATACAACAGGACCACCTCGGTACGTTTATCACTGGCATCCGTTGTGACAAAAATTTTGTTCTCGCCTCGGTCCTCGTGTTCAATGGTCGTCGGGCACTCGTGGCTAACAACTATCTGTTTTATGGCCTCAAAGGCTTTCTGTGCCTCATTCGACCATGTGGGGAAATTTTTATTGCAGGTCAGTTTCTCGAGGACGCCTGTGTGCTCAGCCAACCCTTCCAAGAAACTGGAGATGTAGCAGACGAGTCCAAGGAATGCCTGGACATTTGTCGCTGACCTCGGTGTTGGCCAGTGTACTATCCTCTCAACTTTGCTCATGTCTGCCTCAATACCTCATTGGGAGATGTGGCGACCAAGGAAGTCAATCTCGTACTGGAACAGTTTTGTCTTTTTTGGATTGCAATATAACTGCGACTTTTCCAGCGCCTCAAATACCATATGAATGTGCTTATTGTGTTTGTCAACTGTATTCGACCAGATAACAATATCATCCAAGTACACATGGCAAATTTTTCCGATGAGCTCGCGCAGCGCCGCCGTCACATGACGCTGTTGAATGGATGGCGCATTGCGCAGTCCCTGAGGCATTACCAACCACTTATACAAACCCAATGGTGTATGTACCGCCGTGTACTTGACTGAATCGGGGTGTACCCTTGTCTGGAAAAAAACTGTCGGTAAAGTCTATTACTGACCAGATTTTGCCTTTCACACAATCTGCTAGAATTTTGTCCACCCACCGCAATGGGAATTTATCATGAACTGTATTTGCGTTCAGCGGTCTAAAATCGTTCACCCACCGCAGGAGGGCCGACTTGTCCGCCTTTGGTATCAAGAATGCAGGTGATGCGTACGGCAATGAGGAAGGCTTAATCCAACCCGCATCCAAGTGTTTTTGGATCAGCGTCTGCCAGGCGTCCTTGTATTTCCACAGGCTCTGGTATGCACGAGTCTGGAACATCTTGTTGGCCTCTTTCAGTTTAATTTCACAGAGCACATCCGTAGGCAGCTCATCAACGTGGGGGACGGGCTTGAAAGGTTTGCTGTATTCCTCTTTGATAGATTTCAATTTATTCTCGAGTTCCGTCCAGTGTGCGAGAACTTCAAGGCGGTCCCTCACTGCGGAGATCACGTCGACGGACTTTACTTTCTCGAATGCTCCCGCGCATTCAAGGTTTGCCCTCCGGACTGTGCACACCGCGTTCAGCTCCACCTGCATTGCCTTGCGGCTCTTCAATGTCTCACAGATTTTTGCCTTCAGTTTGAGCTTAGGTGGGGGCGCAGGCTTAGGCAACGGTGGGCTGAGTAAATTATAATTACAATGTTTATCAATTACGCTGCGGTCTGCATGGTCTATTACAATCTTGTTCTTAGTTAACCACGGCAGACCTAACAGGATGGGTGCGACAAGTCCGCGAGCAATCACAGCACGTACGGTAGTGGAAACATATGCTTGGTCTCAAGAAATGAGACGGAGGTTTACGTAGTGGGAAAAGAAAAGTTGTTCATCATTTGGTTTGGCGTCACTGGCCAGTGCGAGGGTAATCGGGATCTTCTTGTGCAGCTTAAACTTCTGCAGCTCTAGCATCTCAGCAAGGTCTTCGTCTATCAATGTCAATCCTGAGCCGTTGTCAATTAGCGCAGTAATGTCGAGAGGAAGGTTGGACATCAGCCCCTCTATGAGACAGTCCCAATAGAGGTGGTCGACATCGGGATCGGGGTCGGGGTCAGAAGGAACACTTACGCGGTCCAGCTCATCTGTATCCCCGGAATCCTCACTGTTGTCATCATCGCTTACTTTGTGCATGATGATGGCAACTGTTTTCGGTTTCTGGGTCTTCTTTTCACCGGTGGCGGTGGCAGTGGCGGCGGTAGCAGCGGTGAGAGTGCAGTAGGTTGTTGCGTCGGGGAACCCATTAGTGCAGTCATGAGAACGGTGGCCCGCGTAGAAGCTGCAACACTTGAAACACCCATCATGTTCGCCAAGTAGAGCGCACTCCTCATCTGTAAGTTTGGGGCAGCCCTTGGGTTATCCGCCCGCCGTGGACGACGATGCCCCAGTCGTGTTGGCCTTGGCCGAAGACCCGAACAGCTTCTTTGTAGAACGGTCCCCGTCATTCGGGGCTTTCCGCTTCTCGGCCTTCGCCTTCTCGACCCTCGCGTATTCAGCCACAAGGCAGTGCTGTTTACCGAGTTCGCACAGCCGTTTCTCGTTGACGTGGCGGACCTTGGTGAGCCACTGCTCCAGGTCAGCGACAGGGACAGCCGTGGCAGTGACATCCCTGCTGTAGTTGTACGCAAGGTCTTCGCACATCCCCGCTTTGAGCGTGTGACGCAAGTGCGTTGGATCAAGGGCGGAGGGTGTGTTAGTGAGGAGCGCGTGGATCGACGCCACCTGGGTATACCACTCATTGAAAGGCTGTTCCGCATTCTTCATCTTGCTGTTCAGTAGCTCATTCCGCGTCATGTGCTCCCAGTCAGGGTTGAGATATTTCTTCCAGAATTCCGCCATGAATTGGGGGAAGGTAAGCTTCAGAACACGCTCGTGTTCTGTGTTGGGGTCGAGCCAGTTGAGGTGTCCCTCATCACGGAGGCACCCGACGATGATGCCATCTTCTGATCCCAGCATACCCTTGTACCCAAAGTAGTTACGGGCCGCGTTCTCAAACTTCCTGACGATCATCGGTGTGACATCCCCTTCATGCAACATGGGAGGACGATTCGGGAACTGCTCGACGGTGGCAAGGGAGGAGTTTTTCGAGGACATGATAGTGCGAGCGATAGGTTCTGAGTCTGAGTCGGAATCAGAGGATAAAGGGGGAGACGGCAGCAGTGGTGTCAACGTAGATGATGACGACAGGGTGGGAGAGTGTGGCGGGGGCTCTATCTGTAGCTGTAAAGTCCTCACCGTGTTGCGGGTGAGGAGCGGGACGGCGACTGAAGGCGTATGGGACAGCAGTTTGACCAAAATGAAATCTTGGGGGGTAAGTGTTATGGTGTGATGTGACTAGCAAAAACTTTGGGGGAAGTTTCTGTAGCACGGCAGTGGTAGACAGTAGACAGTAACGGTAAATGGTAGACAGTAGACAGTAGACAGTAGACAGTAGACGGCGAGTTCCTCTTATGCGAGGCGTAGGCGGACGGAAGCAGAACCAGTTATCAAAGATCAATGGAAGAAAATCTCCATCATTGTCTGATACGCAATATGGTCGGAATTCAAAAAAAAGTGGAAGCTCACCACATGGATACGAAATAAGCAACACTAAGAAAGTCTTCATGCAGGCACAGAATAGGAGCAGAGTATATTGTAAAGCAGAAAGGTGGTACAATGGTTGTGGTAAGAGATCAAGAAGAAGTGTGTCATGTGATAAGTATGGTGGTGTGATCAGTGTATAGTAATCCATCAGATTTACAACTGCCATTTGAAACCAATCTTCAGAAAATGTTTTCCGTGAAATGTTTTGGCAATGTTGTCTCAAGTATTATCACAACATTTCAAAGCCAATCCCATGAGGATTTTTCAAGAACAATATTCCTGGAATGTTCTATTGAACATTTAGCTAAGGCTTCCTTGAACATGTTTCATATCTTATGGAAGATATATGAAAGCTATTGTGTGGGGAAGAATAGGAACATGAAAATCTTATTGGGCACAAGTAAATAATGACAATACTGTAGTGATAGTAAGAGCTACATCACAAAAAGCATCTGTGATGTCACGGTGTGCATGCTGCTAAATGGGAACACTGGGATGGAGCAGGGTGGGCATTAACTCCTCAGATGTCAAGGTGGGAGCCTTGAGAAGTAAATAATAAGGTCCAATGCAGGAGGAAATCTTTGAAAGGAAGTTCAAAGCATGTCTCGAGGTTGGGCATGAGTTGACTTCGCCACAGCTATGTTTTGCGGAGATGTGAGTGGAGGCCTTGAGGTCTGCTTTCATCACTTGAGGATCCCAATAGGTGTCCTGAGACTTGGAATGCTCAAGAGGAGTGAACAGGTGACACGTATGTGGACTGACATATTTTGAGCCCCGTCAGTCCAGCAATGATCTTGAGTGCTCTCTCTTGAGATGTTGGACAAATCAAGTTTCAAAGCAAAGCTCCATTCCCTCGCATTGGCGTAAGGTTATTATGATTGTATGGCGCAATAGCTCAGCTGGGAGAGCAGCAGACTGAAGTCATCACCTGATCTATCTGAAGGTCGGGCGTTCGATCCGCCCTTGGGCCATTTTTGCCATAATTTGGCAGCCACATCGAACTCCGTGGCTCGCACCAGTGGCGAAGGTGGCGAAGGTCCCGTGTTCAATCCACGGTGATGCCATTCTTTTTGCACTTTGTGCAGTTCATCTTTCTTTTTACGCCAAAATTCCAACCAACTTCTTTTTCAAGACACCTGATTCAACCTGTCTGAGGAAAGCAACCAGACTTGTCTCCAGGATTATTTAGGATACCTTAAATCACATAGATCATCACTACAGCTTCACCCTTTGGGTGTTATGTATTCGCCATGACACAGCTACTTGCTGTGTATCATTCGTTTCATTCAGTTTGCTCAAGTCCCAATCATAATTACCTGCATCTGTTAAATTCCAGCCCAATCAATATGGCCTGTGTGGCCTGTACACAAGACTAATTTGCTGACTTGGATGCCATTGCCACAGCGCTTTGCAAACTCCTCAAAGCTAGGCATTCAACTGTCTGCACTGCCAAATCACTCACTTTGGAAGCCTGCCTCAGAATGAATTATGGTGCTTATTTGAGTCAACACTGTATATGTAGCCCTTGTATTGAACACTATCGTGAGGATATATGGAGGATGTTCTGTGGATGTTGGAGCAAAAATGTACGACAACTATTTGGATGACATTGGACAAATATGCTGGGCAAGATCCCCGCACCATTTCAATAGAACATTTGTCAAATAAAGGTTTTGATTGGTGGTGTACTGCTACCAAATGCATCCTGAAAGAGAGTGGTATCCCACGATGTAGTATAATCACAGGTTGGGGGTGGAGCAGTTGAAGTGGAAGCAACGAGCTGAATCAGAAGCATAGCGACCAGAGTAGACTCTGTGAATAAAATTAGTGCTCTGTATTCTTCACGCAACTCAGATGAAGTCACTGAATGATTCGATCGGATCTACACTCATAGGTACAGCAGTAGATCCTTCAAAAGGATTAGTGTCTTGGATTCTGAAATGTGCTGAAAAATAACACACCAGTTGTCCTTGTTTTGACACACCTGCTGGAGCTAGTGGAGACAAACACAGCAATAAACCGTCTCATTTTCACCAACCCACACCTTAGCACACCATTTTCATTCATAATGTGAAAGTGTGCTCAAGCCCTGCACCCAAAGCCCCGCACGTTGTGCCCAAATCAGATGGGTAAGTGAAACAGCGATTCACATCTTCATACACTTCCCTGCCAACAAAAACTCGACATCAGGGTAGCCATCCTCATCGTGTTCTTGGGGCAAAAGACCATAGCCCACAGGTATTGTCTGACCACTTCTGCAAGGATGCCAATAAAGTGGCTCTCGCCATCTGAATGGTGTCTGGCGCCAGTTGGACTCAAATGGAACTCTATTCCTCTCAAAGAGAGCTTGCTAGACTCACCTGGGATGTGTGTATGCGACACAGAGGTATTCTGAGCTTTCCTGGAATTTTTTTTTTGAAGGCAAAAAAAAAACTTTCATTTTGATTTATGCAATGTTTGGACCATCATAACTCCCGAGTTCTTGAATAAAAAATACTACTATTTCGACCACTTGTTCAGGTGACAGTGACATTCAATTTTTTTGATGTGTGCAAAAATCACCTTTACAGCTAATTGCGGAACTTAGGGCGCGGATCAAATATTTTCTTCTAATCAAAAATCCGTCCCCCAATAAATCCTTCGTACCTCATGCAGTTCTTAACCAATATACATGGTTTTATTATCGTTAGAACCGCGCGATCGAGGAGCACGTCCTTGTACCAAAGGTTCCACTAAATTTACATTTTTATCACGTCTTCGTGAGATCTAAATATCCATTTGATCAGGTGCAAAAAGCTTCCGTGTTGATTTATGCAACGTTTGGACCGTCATAGGGAGTCGGGAGTCGGCGGCATGAACTTCTTGTCGGCCATGATATCTCGGTTGTTGGGATCTCTGCCTTCTGCGTTGCGGGAATGAAGACATGCAGTTTCCTCTATGCGCGTGCACTGCTGATATTGTCATGTATAGGATTATCAATGAGGCTGTGTCGTTTATAGTATAGTAAGGACTGTCCTCCTACCGATGTCGCCTTTTTAGACGACATGGAGCAGACCGAAGAGACCGAGATCCCAACGGAACCGCTGACCCAACCAGACTCTGGTGAATCAAACGACGAGTTGTGGGGGTACCTCACACCGTGCCTCAGCCGGAAGCTTCAACGCGTCGACCTCGTCAAAACCCAATTAGAGTTCACCATCGGGCGCCATTCAGACAATATCGTCAACTTTGCGGGCTTCAAAATCAGTGAGTGGCGACTGAATCTAATCAGCGGCGAGCCTGAGTTTCACGTGTCCGTGCAGGCAACCACCATGCAAAGATACGCTGGAACGGGCTCCAGAATGCTGCCTCGATAATAACTATTGAGGACACATCTAGCAATGGTACCTTTGTACGTATGCCCTAACCGACGCACGCGGCGCGACTGACCGGCCACAGATCAACGGCGAAAAAATCGGCAGGGGACAAAAGCGCCTGCTCAGAGATGGGAATGAGGTTGCATTCGGCGTCGCAACACGGTCCCTGGAGGAGGACGGGGCGTTTGATTATCGTAAGCCTTTTGTTCTTTGACGACCCCGCGTTTTCAGCTCGCACCAGGCTTCATCTTTCGAGATCTCGTGCCCGGCGTCGTAAAACGCGCACTGTACAACTCATACGATATCTCCATTGAACTCGGCAAGGGCTCATTCGCGACCGTCTACAAAGCTCTCCACAAGGCCTCCGGTCAGTGGGTCGCGATCAAAGTCATCCACGAGGTGCGCCCTTTGTCTCTACTTTATTTCTGTTGATTGAAGACAATTGAAGACTAATCGCCACAACGCCCCGGCCTCCGACGCTGCTCAGACTCGCCAGAATCGCGAGATTCACGTCATGGAGACCATCCAACACCCCAATATTTGCCAGCTGCGCGAGGTGTTCCGCAACGCGAACGGCAGCATTGGTTTGTAGACTGCTGTTCGACGATTTCAAAGCTGACTGACGCGCACAGACGTCGTCCTCGAGCTCGCAGACGGTGGCGATCTCCTGGACTACATTCTACAGCGTGGCGGTCTAAGTAAGTTGCAACCTCGGCCATGGTACTGGTGCTGATAGCGCGCAGCGGAGGACACCGTAAAACATATCACGTATCAGATGTACCAGGCGCTCGCATACATCCACGAAAAGGGCATCATCCATTGCGATCTGAAGCCCGAAGTTCGCTTCTCTTTTCTCTGCATTCAATCTAATTTTAATATGAGCCAAATCACAGCACGTCCTGCTAACGACAGACGACCCGCCCATTGTGAAGGTTGCAGATTTCGGCCTCGCGACGATCATCGACAGCATCGACAGCATCACTATGCTTAGAGTGCGCTGTTCTTGTCTGAAAGCGTCTGATTCTGATTGTCAACCGATAGACGATGTACGGCACGCCACCGTACCTCGCGCCGGAGGTCGTCACGCAGGAGAAGGCCAGTGGGTACGACTCACTCGTGGACAGCTGGAGTGTCGGGGTCATTCTCTTCTCCATGTACGTCTTTTTTCTCGCCCTAATTTTTCTTTGTCTCTCTCCCGGATTGGTTTTCCTGACAGCTTCTTCGCAGGTTCACAAACACCACCCCTTTCATCGAGACGTCCGTGGAGGACCTCAAGACCCGGATCGCGGAGCGCCAAATCGAGTGGTCCCAGATCGAGTGCATCGGGCTCACTCCCGAAGGTTCGTCGTTCGTCCGCTTACCGTCCCATTCCGCCCATTAAACAAAGCTCTGCAGCCCTCGACTTCATCAAGTGCCTCCTTGAGTACGACCCGCGCCGGCGGATGAAGCTCAGCGATGCGCTCAAGCACCCGTGGCTAGAGGGCTACGTCTTTGCGTACCCGATCGACTACCCGCGCGTCAACGGCGCGGGCAGCCGCAGCTCG
The DNA here is from genome assembly GCA_014925785.1 of Mycena galopus ATCC 62051. Lineage (NCBI taxonomy): Eukaryota > Fungi > Basidiomycota > Agaricomycetes > Agaricales > Mycenaceae > Mycena > Mycena galopus. Next base: position 94,492 of record WIQG01000430.1, read on the forward strand.
CTCTATGAGGACGTGTCGATGCGCACCGCGGAGCAGCTCAGTTTCGCGGCCGGCGAGCTGAGCTTCACGGGGGAGGCGGGGACCGTGAGCCAGGGGTTTAAGCATTTGAAGTTGAACGGGAATAGCGCGGCGGCCGTGCCCGGCTTTGCCGATTCTGCTCTTAATGGGCAAGAAGCGAATACGAATGGAGACGCACACGCAGCAGAGGCAGAAGAGGGCGAGGGCCGGCTAACACCGTCGAACACGCCGCCGGGGCTGACGCTGCACAAGAAGGGCGGACTGCAGCGGTGCGCGGACGTGCTACAGCAGGCGGCGGAGGACGGCCGGGCACTCGTCGAGCCGAGCTGGGAAATGGCGAATTATGTGCAGAGCCAGGACAGCATGTATCGGCCGGCATCTGCGGAGAGCTCTACCGGTGCGAATGCGAATGCGGAGGCCAGCGGGAGCGGGAACGCGAATGGGAGCGGGTTGCCGACGAGCACGACACCGAATGGGAAGGGCAAGGGCCCGAACAAGCGCGTGCACTCGGAGCTGACGCCGCTGCCGGAGGAGATGGAGGGTGGTACGGACGCGGGGAATGCGCAGGCGAGCAGCCCGCTGAGCAGCGTGGAGGACTCGCCCGTTAGTGGGCCACTGCGTAAGAAGGGCCGGAGCGCAGAGGACGCAACCTCCGTACAAGTTGTTGCAAATGCTGAGGGCAATGCCGCACACGACGTTCTACCGACAGTAGAAGTGGAGATCGATGTGCCCGCCCGATGTACAGAACATTTGTCCTCGCCCGAGGCGCGCGAAGCCGAAGCCCTAGAGGATCGACACGCGCAGGGCTACATCAATGATCTTCTGGCGACATGGGGACGCCGACAGCCTCTTTTATCGACGATAACGTTAACAGACGCGAACCATCAAGCTCTTTCTTCCAGTGAATTCCATAAGGAGTTGGAAGATGTCGAGTCCCAGATCGGGAGGATTCTCACCCTCATTCTCAATTCGCGGGATGCTAGACGTGCCGCCCAGCAACTCCAAGGGAACAATGCGCAATCTTTCATAGATGCCATTCAGGATGTTTGTGTCTCCACTTCGTCTTGTTCCATTTCTAAGGTCGGTGGATAGGTATTGAACCGGGGAACGCTTCCGGATGCAAGTTCCCGTTCAAAAGCTCGCCAATTAATGCAGAAAATTTCCGAAGCTGGGGAACAACTTCCATCGTCCCTTTTCATCACTGGTGTCGACGATCACGACGAACATGCAACATTTGCTGGAGGTTTCGGTGATATCTATCGAGCTTCATATCAAGGACAGATGGTTGCATTGAAGCGTATCAGAATATTCACGGTGGAGTCCACTACGCATGAGAGCCCCTTCTTGGTGAGTCTCTTATGTAACCACAACAGCAGGATCTCAAGGTTACGCGACAGCAATTTTGTAAGGAAGCGCTGGTCTGGCAAGGTCTCCGCCACCCTTTCATCTTGCCGTTGCTGGGTATCGATCGTGTAACGTTCGCGCCATTCTTCTGCATGGTTTCGCCGTGGATGAAGTACGGGACCGTACTCAAGTACTTGAGAGATCGCGGCCGAGGGGACGTGAGTCGATTGGTTAGTGTTATCAATATTCTATGGTTGTCGGTGCTTTCCTCATGACACGCGCGACAGCTGCTCGAAATTGCGCAGGGCCTTGAATATCTCCACTCAATGAATGTTGTCCACGGCGACCTCCGGGGGACAAATATTCTGATTTCCGATAACGGGAACGCATGTCTCTCCGATTTTGGACTTGCCACGACTATTTCCGACCCCGACTCGACCGCAGGGATGCCCACATCAAGCTCAAATCACGCTGGGAGTAATCGATGGTTTGCACCGGAGCTCATCCAACCAAAAGCTTTCGGGTGCGAGAGATTCATACGGACAAAGGCCACCGATGTATACGCCTATGCATGCGTCTGTCTGGAGGTCCTTCAACTTGAAATCTCGATGGATGTAATTTCACTCATTGATTGCAGTTATATACCGGCAGCCCACCGTTTGCCCAGCTACCCGAAGTTGCAGCATTGTTCAGGGTCATTGCGGACGAGCGACCCGAGCAGCCCGCAACTATGTCGACCGCACTTTGGCAGCTGGTGACTGTCGGATGGGCACGGGACTTTAGTGCCCGACCTAGCATTCATGACATAGCCGTCGCGTTAGAAGGCATCACTGTAATCCCCTCAGGACCTTCCAACTAGTGCTGGCTAAATATGATGTAAATGCGACAAACGGCGTATTGTATTCATATCCATATCATATTCACACTCAAGGGTCATATCATATCTGTAGTGTACCATATTCATATTGGATAGCTGAATACTAGACTCGAACCAGTACCAAAGGCGAAGAGTTCAAAGACAGTCGTTTGATCAGCGTTATTTGACCGCCCTATTGATCGACTATCATCAATACTGAAAATAACGACTGGTTCGAGTCTAGCTGAATACTGTAATCCTAGATGCCAAGTCTCAAGTTACGAAAGAAGCCCGACTTTTAACAGTTTCAAGGTTTTCAAGAGGTACAGAGGTTTAACATCTAACAATATTGACCGAGTAAAACATAGCGCGCCTCAATCGATGCTACCAAGAAAATCGCGCTCGCAATTACAATAATGACTGTACCGAAAGCACCACCCAAAATCCAGAAAATGTTCTTCCTGCTCAATTTCACCTGGAACGTGAAACTGACTATGTCTGCATCCAGACTCGGAGTCTTCCCTTGCTCCTGAGATGACGGTCCGGCGGTGGTTGATTCCGCATTCCCTTCGTTTTTGTCTGCGGTGGAGGGCGCCGACGCCGATTGGACACCCTCTGCGACAGGGGTCGCGGAACCACTCTCGGGCGCAGCAATGGACTGCGCTGCCTGAGTGATGGTGTGCGGTAGGGACGCGACCTTCCTCTCTACCACGACATACTCGGGGTCCTTCTCCTCCTTCACACTCGGGGTCGCGTGGCGGCGTCTGATGTTGCCCCCAGAATCAGCGTCGCCACGAGCGCTAACCCGGGCATCAGCGAGCAGGCGAGCAAAGTCCCCCGCCGCAAATACGCCCGTGCCACTCTGCTCGCGGTCCCCTCGTTTGGTCGTGGGCCGAGAGAATTCGTCCTCGACATCGACATGCAGGGGGGACCGTAGCCCTTTGAGTGGTGCAGCAGCCACGACCGGTTGCTCGGGGAAATAGATGTTGAAGGCAATCAGGCCGGCAAGCGAGTGAGGGACGACCTTGAAGCCGCAGTCCCTCAAGAGGGTTTCGAGGTTGGCGCACAACGCGTCGCGGTAGGGTTCTAGTAGCGCGGGTGGGCTGGCGGACAGGAAAAGATATCTGTTTGGGTCCAACGCCCACCGTGGTTGTGACATCAGCTTGTTGCGTGAGCGTTCGAGCTCATAATAACTGCGTGATTTATTTAATCAGGATAACTGAAACTCGAAGCCGCTTACGCCTTCTCTACATCGCGCATGAGCTGGTACCGGGCACCTTTTAGCCACTTCACAGCATGTGGCTCCAGCGCGTCTGGGTCAGGTGTATCATCCCGATAGGCAGAAATGGCGTCGTCGAAAAGCTTCCCCACTTGCTTCAAGTCAAAAGTGGCTGGCATCGTCGACGTAGAGGACAAGACTGTGGTTTGCGGCTGTTATTCCAATCTCTCCTTTATGCCCTTTGACTTCTTTGTTGTACGCTAGCGGCCATGTTCAATGAACAGTCACGTCGATGCTAGTAGACGGGTGGCTTGCAGAGACGGTAGAAAACGCCAGTGATAGCGGCGGGTACAGTTGCGATACGGGCCTGTTGGCTCAAGCGGTGAGTGCATGTACTGAAAAGGGGGAGGCAATGGGTCCCGGCTCCCGGCGATCATCGCGCTCGCTTGAGGCACAATCAGATAAGATCATGATGAAACCACAACTCTTCCTCCCTCATCCTCAAAATTATTTGAAGCCAATGACGGTCCATAAAAACATTATTGTGGTGGGAGGAAGCTACTGCGGTGCGTGTGGCCGCCGCCGAACGACATTCCGCTGATGTCTGCCACTCCCAACAGCGACGTACATCATCGACGACCTCGCCCCGAGAGTACACAAGACACACCATGTTATCATGATAGAGAAGAACTCTCACATGCAGGTCGCGTCCCTTCTCCTCCCGATTAAATTTATTTGACTGTACCGAAGCACATCTTCGCATTCCCGCGGATTAGCGCCGTTCCGGGGTTTGCGCACAAAGCATTCGTCCCCTTCACGAACGCGTACCACGAAGCGCCGCGGCATTCTACGTCCATCATACAGGGCGTCGCAACGGCGATTCTGCCGGACAAGGTAATCCTCGCAAGTGGAAAGGAAATCCCGTATGAGTATTTGATCATGGCGACTGGGACGGGGAAGCTGCCGCTAGAAATGACGACCAAAGGCCAGAGGGTGCATGGGTTCAAGGAGCTGCAGGACCGGGTGAAAGAGGCGAAGGACATAGTCATCGTGGGCGGAGGCGCTTTTGGGATCCGTCAGTCCATTTTGCGAAAAGAAAATTACTCGACGACTTACCGGCTCCAGAACTCGCCTTCGACGCCAAAGAGTTTTATCCGACGAAAACCGTGACGCTGATCCACTCCAGAGCTCAGCTGCTGAATCGATTCCACCCGAAGCTACATTCTATCGTGCAAGAGCGAGCGGCGGCGGTCGGCGTAAACCTCATCCTCGGGCAGCGCGTCAAGATACCTCCCCATGGCTTTCCCATCTCAGGGCCATCATACCACGTCGAGCTCGCAGACGGCCGGCGGGTGCCCGCGGACGTTGCCGTATGTCCAGCGCCCCAAACCTCCCCTTGCGCCGACTCACCCCATCCAGATCTCATGTGTCGGCGCCGTCCCGCTCAGCGCTCCCCTCTTATCGCTCTCCCCGTCCTCCGTCGACCCCAAGTCGAAATTCATCCTCGTAAAACCGACGCTCCAGATCGTAGACCCCTTGTTCCCGAAGGTGTTCTCCATTGGAGACGTCGCGGCGACAGGCGGGAACAAGGCCGCCGCGCCGGGGTACGCGCAGGCAGCGATCGCGGTGCAGAATATGGTGAATATGATTGAGGGCCGCAAAGACCGGGTGGAGTACGTGCCCGCCGTGCCGGGTATACACCTCGCCATTGGACTGGTGCGTCTTCATCTTCACCTTCAGACTCGGTACGGGCCTGGCTGAGTCTCTGTTGTGCAGCACTCGTACGTGACGTTCTACGATCCAGCGGCTCCAGGGGAGGATCCCAGCTTCCGGTTTGTCGAATTGGGCGATGATGGGGATTCAGAAGAAGTGAGGCAGTGGTATGAGTGTCGTTGTCATTTAATATGGGAACGGAGGGCGCCGGGCGTTACGGATTATTATTTGTAGTTGTAGAAGCAAGCAAAAGAAGCACATAGAAGTCGCAATGCTGAAGCTGCAAGCGTGACGTATTGGGGCTGTTGATTCAAGTCCACTGGCATTGTCGATGACTGGTCGATCTGAGGTTCATACTCGGAGATGAATCTGGGCGGGCCAAGGGCGCAGAGAAACTGGCGCGTTGGAACGCGTCGCGAATGTTGGTCAATTTCAAGTCGACTTGGCCATCAATGTCGGTGCAGCCAAACATCGGCCACCAGCCCCTGTCCCAGCCCAAGTCTTTCACTTCCACCAATGCCCGCAGAGTTTGACCTGAAGCAAGTCGGCCAACTCTTTAACGATGCCGTTGCTGCGATTCGGGATGACATGGACGTCGACTCGCTGGAGCCGCAGGCCATTGCGTGGCTAAAAACCGCACGATACAACCTCATGCGCAATGTGGAGAAAGAGTGGGGGCTTCAAGTTCCAATTGACGCTTGGCTTTTTCTGATTTAATAAATGACGCAGATACTATAAGCTTGAACGCTCACGCAACAACCCGATGTCGCAAGAACTGTGGGCATTGGACCCCACCCAATACCTCTACTTGTTCCTCGAGCCCCCCGCCATACTGGAACCCTACCGCGGCGCGCTGCTCGCCAACCTCGAAACCCTTTTGAAGGACTGCGGCTTCAAAGTCCTTTGTAGCTCACGGGAGTGCCACCTTGTATTCAGACTCTATTTCCCAGCGCAACTGACTGCTGCACCATCTCAAGCAAGAAAAATGTTGTACATCCAGGACGAATTCTCCCAACCTCCGACAGGGGAAGGCGGCGAAAAGCAGAACAGTGCGGGCACGTTTTCAGCTGGCAATTTTGCCCGCCTGCTGATTGGGGCCCGCGCTGGCGCGAGTGGTGACGGCGATTCTGGCGACAACACAGAAGCGTCGCCGAGCGTGAAGGAGGAGGGTGACAAAGACCAGACAGTGGAGAAGGGTGATGCGGAGGAGCCGCAGGCTACGCCCACTGGCACATGCGAGGAGCCCTCCAGCGACTCTGCGGCCTGATCATAATTTGCGTCAAAGCGAGAGGAAGAAGGTTAAAAGGCATGTACTCCGAGTAATAAAATATTTCGTTGTGCGATCGTTGCCTCCCGAGCTCGTGAGGTGTGGTCATCATCGACCTCCAGGGCAGAAAATATCGGTTCGCCCAAAGACAACTCGCTGCTGGAGCGCTCGAATCGGATATAAACGCCCCGTGTCACATCGCGTCCTTTGCAGGACCATCCCATTGGAAAACAGATCACCGCCAGCACAACTCGCGCCTCTCAGAGAAATGAAACCCCGCCTCACAGCCAAGTGCAGAAGCAAAAGGCGCGCGCATATCCATGTCAAGTAGGTGCATGAAGTCTGAAACCAAGAGTCATCACGAAGCAAGCTGAAGCAAGCAAGCCGATTCAAGTGCAGCAAAACTACCACATAGGACAAGCATGCGTGAGCTGTTAGCTCGTACGAGAGGGCGATCCTGCGACTGCGAGACCGAGATAGATGAAGAGCTCCATTGAGAACGACATTGAGAGTAGAAATGTAGAAACGCCGTGTTCACATAGAAAAACTCAAGTGAGCACAGCCACACTCTTGAACCCGAACCACAACCTGCTTTTTGCAAAGTCGCGATGGGCTCCGCGTCTTCCTTCCTTCCCGCATTTCAGGAAAGCATTGGACCAGTCTCATCTTTCTTGGGGTTTCATCGAAACCTAGACCTGAGAATGCATCTTCAATACGATTGGTTCTGGATCACCTGAATCCTTGCTGGATCACTAAGCGAATACCGGCCCACTTGGTACCCGACGTTCTCTGTTAAACTCCTTGCAAGTTGCCAATGAAACGCGCCATTCGAATCGGTGGTATGCCACTATCGGCCGCGCGAGCTTGGCTTAATTAACGTTGACCGACGTTAGGTGCATCCGGCTCCTCTAGTGACCGCCGCGGAGGTTTCTCACAACTTGTATCTGCGCATCCCAATGACCCTGTCGATGTACTCATCGGGGATTTCATGTCCGAGGGCAACATGTCGTTGTTGGCCGCGCGCAAAGTCGAAGGCGTCAAAGGCTACGAGCCAGTCTTCATCGAGGCAATAACTCCTGCCTTGCCGGACATTGCAAAGTACGGAATAAAGGTTAGCTTTATTTCATCCCAATTATATTTCAATAACTCGCTCTGTACAGATTGTAGTGAATGCTGGCGCGACCGACACTGAGCTCCTCTATAATGATATCGTGGACCTCGTCAAACAACAACAGCTTTTCCTCAAAGTCGCGTGGATCTCTGGAGACGAAGTCCTCCCCGTCGTTCTCGAGCGCGCGAAATCAGATCCGCAAGCTTTTCAGAACATCCACACAGGCGAAACTCTTTCTGAATGGCCGTTCAAGCCGCTGTACGCTCAAGCGTATCTGGGCGGTCTCGGGATCGCCGCTGCACTCCAACGCGGCGCCGACATCGTCATTTGCGGTCGCGTCTCCGACGCGTCGCTTGTCACCGGCGCTGCCGTTTGGTGGCACGATTGGGATCGCACGCAGCTACCTCAGCTCGCGAACGCGTTGATGGCGGGTCATTTGATTGAGTGCTCGACTTACGTTACTGGGGGGAATTTCACGGGGTTCACGGAGCTCGAGGAAGGCGGGCGGTGGCTCGACTTGGGATACCCCATTGCTGAGATCGGGGCGGAAGGCGACGTGGTGATCACCAAGCAAAAGGGCCGCGGCGGTATCGTGAGCGTGGAAACGTGCACCGCGCAATTACTGTACGAGATTCAAGGCCCTTGGTATTTCAATTCAGACGTAAGCCTTGTTATTTTCCTGGCTCCCTACCTTACATTTCATAGGTCACTGCCATCCTCGACAAAATCCGATTCACCCAGATCGGAGAGGACCGCGTCTCCATGACCGGCGTCGAATCTGCACCCCCGCCTCCAACAACCAAGATCGGCATCACAGCGCACGGCGGCTTCCAGGCCGAAATGCAGTACCTCCTCGTCGGGCTCGACATCCCCGCCAAAGCGCGCCTCTTCGAGCAGCAAGTGCGACACGCCCTCCGCGCCAACACCTTCACCCTGTTGTCCTTCCAGCTCCTCGGCACGCCCGCCGCGAACCCGCAGACCCAGGCTGCCGGCACCGTCGTGCTGCGCATCGTCGCGCAGGCGCGCACCGCCGCCGCGCTCGCGGTGCCCAAGTTCTCCCGGCCCATCATCGACCTCGTGATGTGCGCGTACCCGGGCGGCACGTTCCACATGGAGTACCGCATGGGCGTGCCGCGGCCCGTGTACGAGTACTTTGTGGCGAAGCTCCCGCAGGCGGACGTGCAGCACCGCGTGCACATGCACGACGGGGCGGTGGTGGAGGTGCCGCCGCCGCCGCCGGGCGGGACGCGCGTGTTTGACGCGCAGCAGCCGAGGGTGCGCGGGGTGGGCTTGCGCGCGGGGGAGTTTGGGGGGACGGTGCGCGCGCCGCTGGGGCTGGTCGCGCATGCGCGGTCGGGGGACAAGGGCTCCGATGCGAATGTCGGGTTCTTCGTCTCTGATGCGGAGCAGTACGAGTGGCTGAGGAAGCTTCTGAGCGTCGACAGGGTAAAGGAGCTGTTGGCGGGGGAGTACAACGGGAAGGAGATCGTGAGCCTGTCTTTTGTCTATTCGTGGCGCTGCTTGTGAATTAACGTTTTCGGTATAGGACCGATTCGAGTTTCCCAATATCCGCGGGGTGCATTTTCTGCTCCACGACCATTTAGATCGTGGCGTGGGCTGCACGAGCACCGTCGATTTTCTGGGCAAGAACGTTGCGGAGTTTCTGAGAGCGCGGGAGGTCGATGTCCCTCGGAGATTTCTGAAGAGAAAGAAGGCCAGTGCAAAATTGTAAGTTGAGGTTCATACGACATTGTAGCATTATTGTACGAGTAGGAGTTGGTGAAGGCAAGTGCACGGGCGCCCGGTCCGCATTCTCCCACCGCGTTCTGACGGCATCATAAGAAACAATGCGTGGGAATTCGCGCTTGCGCTCGATCGTCTCGATCGGTGAGACAATAGCTTTCGCTGACTCGAGTCTCCCTTGTGTATAAGAACAGTGCAGCTTTCGTGCAGGTCCTCCTTCCCCCCACGGGTACTCAGACTCTCCTTGCTCTCCTCCCTTGGCCGCCGTTTCCCGTGGGCTAGGGCTAGTCTTATCCGCGTATCACTCATTCTGGAGCTGAGAACCGACGTACCGGGAGTTTCCTCCCAACGAATCCCATCCCTCTCACTAGTCTCGCTGGTGTTGGTGTCTGCTCTCCCTTACATGGTCCTCGCAATGGCTTGTACTTTTTCTAGCATCTTCATCCATCAATTTTCTAAAAATTCTTCACGCAACATATTCGTACTTTGCCCGCCCTGGCCTTGTCCTTCTTAGTCTCAGTCCCGCGCGCTGCCTTCGTCGTGCCCAATATGGATGTCCTCTTGTTCCACCCTTTGTGGGTCCGCTGACTCGGGAAGCCTCCTCCGCATCAAAACCGTGCCCTTCCCAATTAGGATCTCTCGTCCAAATCGGGACGCTACCTTGTTTTTCATCCCAAGCATGTTCTGTGATTACCTGCTGCATTTGGTGTTCCCCTTGTCTCTCGTCGAGTGGGTGGAGTGATAATGGACTGGCTGAATATGCTTGCCGAACACAAAGGGAAGGTACCAAATGGACACAAGAGCGAGGACGCGGTATCCCTTTAAGAATAAGAGTTTTTCGCTTGTCTGGTGTCAGGTTCATCTATCTTAGTGGATCCCTCCCCGTCCCGCGCACCCAGCTGCAGTTGTAAGCCACACCCAGCCAAGCGCCCGACATGACATACTACTACACCGGCCCGCCGAACTGGTTCTTCTCCATGTTCGCCTTCATCGCGTTCCTGTGCAGCACCATCCCGCTTCCATGGCATCTCGAGGGTGCGTGCCTCTCAAAATCTCGTCCCCTCAACTGCAGACTGACGCTTAATTGCACGTAGCCTGGAACACCGGCACCTGCCTCTACATGATCTGGACCGCGCTCGCGAACCTCATCCTCTTCGTCAACTCCATCATCTGGAACGGCAACGTCCTCGACTCGGCGCCCGTGTGGTGCGACATCTCGACGCACTTCCAGGCCGGCTTCAACCTCGCCATCCCCGCGTGCTCGCTCTGCATCAACCGCCGCCTGTACCACATCTCCTCGGTGCGCACCGTCACCAAGACGCGCGCGGAGAAGCGCAGGGCAATCTGGGAGGACCTGGCAATCGGTCTCGGGCTCCCGCTGTTGCAGATTCCCCTGCGTGCGTTCCTCCTTGGCTTTCATCTCGGACTGGTTACTTATATTTGTTCACATGCAGAATACATCGTCCAAGGCCACCGCTACAACATCTTCGAGGACATCGGCTGCCTCGGCGAGACGTACGAAACGCCCGTCGCTATTGTCTTATATCACCTCCCCCCCATCCTCGTCGGCTGCGTCTCCGCTGTCTACTGCACGCTCTCCATCCGCGCTTTTTACACCCAACGCGCCTCCTTCAAGGCACTCCTCTCCTCCTCCCACAATGCCAATCTGTCCCTCAACCGCTACCTACGCCTCATGCTCCTCGCGGGCACGGACCTCATCCTCACCATCCCCCTCGGCGCATTCGTCCTGTACGTCGCCGCCGTCGTCAACGGCATCTCCCCGTGGGTCAGCTGGGACAATACGCATTCCAACTTCAGCAGGGTGGTGCAAGTGCCCGGCGTGTTCTGGCGCGCGAACGTATGGGACGTGGCGAGCGTGGAGGGACTGCGGTGGATGACCGTCGGCGCGGGGCTGCTGTTCTTTGCGTACTTTGGCTTCGCGGACGAGGCAGTGAAGAACTATCGCGGGGCGTGGTATAATGTCGCGCGCCGCGTCGGGCTTTCAGTTGCCTCTACCACTGGTACCGGCACTCTCTCTTCGAGCGGGTGCGTTCTCTCCCTTCCATTTCTCTCTATTCTTTTACTCATCACCCGATCTCTTACAGCCCCCAAATGTCGAGTGGACGCCCCGTCTTCATCCGCAAACAGTCGACACTCAAGCGCGACTCGCTCTTCGACTCCGAGGGCTCGTTTTCGGACGGGCTCACCTCCGCCGGGCTCGACTCGCTCTCGTACATGGAAAAGGAGGAGAAGGGCGAGTTGTCGTTTGGCGCCCTCGACTCGGCGTCTTCAAGCGGGTCAAGCGTGAAGGACGTGGAGGAGGGTGAGATCGATCTCGAGGAGATCGCAGTCCCATCGCTGCACCGGGACAGCATCGCGCCGCCCGCGGCTGCACACACGCGCAACTCGGTCTTCCTCGCGCTGCCGACGCATGTTGTCGATGCGGCTGATATCGTGTAGCGTTTGACGTGCACTCTCCATCCCTTCCTCGCTCCGCCCCCGCGAGACGATATACGCAATACTCACAAAAACACCACAAAATCCCCCCCCACATATCCCGCGTTCCCCTCTGACGCCGCGCCCACTGTATCTTTAGCACTCCCCACCCCTTTCAGACCCATAGATTATTCCTATGTATTGTATTTGTATTGCTACAAACAGACGGAGAGAGTGAATAAATCAGTTGGAACTCACTTTTTGGCTGATGACTTTGAGAAGAGAGTCTGCGCGTTTTGTTGAGTGGAAACGAGAAACGAGGACTGCGAGAGTCGGGCCGCCTTGAACTCGGCGTGCCGAAAGCGCATGAAGTTTCCCCGAAGCGTCACTGATGGGTTCAGCACTCAGTCCCACAATCGAATCTCACAACAGAAAATCGAGCGATTTAACGCCGTTAGATGAATTGAAGCATGACAGCAACCTTAGAATTATTAACGGCGCTACAAAACTGCAAATCTTCGAGTCTAGGGAATAACTACTGCACCGCGTGTGGAATGCAATCAAAAATGTATTCATTGCCCTTGAAGTCGTTTACACAGTGACCCAATATCCTCGGACCTGTCCGGCAACAACCGCCCACAACCACCCCGGGCCAGATGCGGCCATGTCCTCCAGAGTCGGATTGAATCTTTGCGACAAGCTCACCAAGCTTTTCTGCCCAGACGTCGTTTGTGTTCCTGACCACCCATGTCTGGGAAACGGGATCGTATGTGTCGCCGCCGTTCGGATAGAGCACCAGCCAGGGTCGATGCTCGATGGCAGGGCATTCCGCTAACACGGCGGCCTCCATTTCTGCCAGAATGCCCGGGATCACGCCCATCTCAGTGCAGTTGATTCCAAGCGCTGAAGGAACTGGGAGCCGCCCAGACCCAGCGGGATTCTGGATAGCAGCATTGACGAGAGAGCGGACTGGCACTCTAGCATCGCCGTTCGTCTCCGGGAAGTTCCCCTGCAGAAAGACAAAGCTGATCCACCACGGCTTGCGCTTCACAGTTTTTTTCTCGAGGTCCGCCATTGCCATCCGGATAGCTCGAATTTCGCGCACAAGCGGAACCGTCTCGAACGCGATGAAATCGAGCGTGTCCCACACGGCCTCGTCGTCCGCGAACACGCAAAGCCGCTCGAAATGAAACCGCGCAAGCGCCGCAGTCGCCTCCTCCTCTTCCGCTGCCCTTCGCATCTCGAGTGAACGCATTACAGTTGCCGCCCTCAGGCGTATATCCTCGCGGACCGAAAGGCGGGGGATAATAGCCGTCGAATTCCTGCGCTGGTGAGAGTCCTGCCACCAAAAGGACCTAGCGAAAGGGCAATCTTGACAGCGGAGTCCTCGGGCATCGTGCTGTCGGTGCACCCGCGCCGTTCAGCCGCGAATCGCGCTCTCGCGTTAGCGCGAGGCGGACACATTTCGACATGATCTCGCGTGCATCCTCGGAAGAGTAGCCCGCTTGTGAAACGTAGATAACGAACATTGATACCTGTAAGAATCGAGTGTCAACCAGGACGTCGCCAGTCTGAATCAGTGTCGCGGAAGCTAACGTCGAGGTGAGGATTATCTGAGCACCAGCGCGCAGAAACGCTAGATGTGCCTCGAGGATGGCCTCTGGGTGTTCAATAGCCGCCTTTGCGGACCATAACGGTGTGTGCGAGATGTCCAGCGAGTTCAACAACTCCAAAGTGGTGCCCTGGAGAGGAACCATCGATTCTACTAGCTGGCAATCCATCAGCCTCTCAACGCACCAATCCTCCATCTAACACATTGACGGTAACTGTTGAGCCAGAGACATGGGGGTAAAGAGGAAGCGAATTTGGC